>BRDA01010451.1:29764-57878 GCA_036984385.1 Crenuchus spilurus
TTAAAATATAATATAGTATTTTGAGTGTTTGTGTGGCCTGAGTTTCTGAGATATTTCCCTCACTTTGTCCTGGAGACAGCAATGCATAAATAAATCTCAAACTAGCTAAAATAAATAAATAAATAAATTTTCTCTGTGTTCGTTTGATTTTAAAATATAATATAGCATTCCGAGTGTCTTTCTGTGAAACTGGCTTCCTTCACTTTGCACAGAAGTTTGTCATGTAACTGGCGTATCAATAGGACGCTCATCGTCTCCCAGCAGGGTGGTGGGCCAAGCAGGGGATTTTCCCCTGACAAGAAATTTCGTTGCATCCGCGCTTCCAGTGCTAGATGCATTTTACCAGGAATACAGCGACGGGAAGCATGATGGTGACCTCATTTCCCCTGCCCATGTTTTCCAGTTGTTTTTAAAAGTTACTGCAATGTTGAAATTATCAACATGGGCCTAAAGCGCCCTCTTGCGGTTTAGTGTGAAAATAACATGTAAAATGATATACCGGTAATAATGTATTGTGGTGTGCTAAGGGGCCTCGCATTACCATAGGCGACAGTTTGCCGTTTTGCATATTCCCAGGGGTCTTTGGGGGTGGTTTGGGAGGGTTAGTGTAACTGTTCTGTGGGTTCATGTAGGGGTAAAAGCTTTAGGTGTTCTGTGTTGTATGAATAAATGTGTGCATGTGTGAGTGCTTGTGTAGTTTAGGATAGTCACCGTTGGTGTGGGGTGTAGATCAGATGCATAACTGTGTGAGTGAGTGCGTGAATGTTAGTCTGATTCTCTCTGTTGTGTTGTATTGCTGGAGATTGACCAATAAAAACACACGTCTATAAATGGCTTCACGAGGAGTTATTCGCGAGCCGTCTGGGTTGCCACAGTATTAATAATTTCCACATAAGTCGCTCCAGAGTATAAGTCGCACCCCCGGCCAAACTATGAAAAACAACCGCGACTTACAGTCCGGAAAATACGGTAGATATGTTCTAGAGAAAATTCCACGAATGCTGAACCGCGAATAGGCGGGGGTTCACTGTATATAGTACTGTAGAGAGTAACTTGCAGCACTGCACAATCTGACAAACTATATGCATCCACCTCTATTCTAATTACACATTGCATACACATTGTTCACAAATAAAGCAGCTCTTCACAAACTCTGTACATACTTGCTTGGTTTAACCAGTGTTTTCCACATCACTACGGCTCCTGACCGAACTCATGGATGCTCATTTCTGTCCTACATGGCTTTTCCATCTCTGTTGGCTGTAATCATTTCTCTATATCCTCCACCTGCTTATAAACAGCAGTCCAGTGATGACCTTTTTGTGATTAGACTGCCTGATCTGTTTCCTGCTCTTAAACCTGTTTAATATTTGTTTATTCATGCAGAAGGTGAGCCGATTGGAGGAGCAGGAGAAGGAGGTGGTCAGTGCTCTGCGGTATTTTAAAACCATTGTGGACAAGATGGCGGTGGACTCTAAAGTGCTGCAGATGCTGCCAGGATCAGCCAGCAAAGTTCTGGAGGCCATTTTGCCTCTGGTACAGGTGGAGGCCCGGATCCAGAACAGGTATGAAAGAGACAGTGATTGTAAGTGTGTGTGAATGTGATGGAAACTACACAAACAGAAACTAGCCCAAAATCTAAAGTGACACATTTCAGTGAGCTTTAAAATGTTACTTACTTTCTTAATCTTTTATTTAGTGGAAAAACCTGCAAACCGCCAACTCTGAAGCTGGCTATATTTTTACAAACCTGGCAACCCTGCACAGATGTGACTCTTTTTGTTATTGGTGATGAAGGCGACGTGTGTCCATGTATCAATGTGTGCATATTTGCCGTTTCAGGGACAGATTTGTTCACATTACAGACAGATACAGCTCACTTACATTTGTGAATGTGATGCATCAAGATAGTAAAATCTGATTTGAGTGATGTGGCTTGTAATGAGAACGTAACCGTTATTGGGTGAAGAAACACAGGCAGAGCAGCAGGTGCTCACATATATTTTTGTTTGAGAAGTGAAACCGTTTGCGGAGATGTTTAGTTACTCATTGTATTATGTAATATGCAGTTTTGATAAATAATTCAATGGTTAATGTTGACAAAGCTTGTAAGCTAAATAATTTCAATCTAAAGTATATTATACGTTTATTTTCTGTAGGGCATTTGCCATTAACCCAATATTTTAACTGGACACTATTGCCTCAGTTATGTTTAGATATTTCCAAATTGTTCTTGTTTAAAATAGTGGTTTGTAATGCAAACTAAATGAAAATCGAGACATTTTTGTGTATGTGTGTGCCAATTTTATACACCAACAAGCTGGTCCCCACAATATAAATCATCACATTTTAAGGTGAAGACGTTTTGGGGTAGGGCTTGGGGCATGTTGGGGGGGAAAAAGTCTTAATTTCCAGGTGTAGATGTGGTGTCAGAGCAGAGAAATAACCAAACTGTTCTGGACTTCACCTCTAAACATCAGGTCTGTCATTGCTCCCAAGATATTTGAGCTTTTTCGTCATGTCTCTTTGACTGACTTTCAATTTTACTTTCGCTTTCTTCACTCGTGGTATTTTTGTGTCAGTGAAGAGTGCTTTTCAGTGATGAAGTCACACTGGCGCTAATTATAAAATCAACTCTTCAACAAATAAATCTGCATCATGACATTTCACTGTAGGCATCATCTTATGCCAGTTATTTAGAGATCACCTAACCCTTGTTAGTCTTAGTGTTAATGTTAGTCTAAATCTCTTGGAAATTAATGAATGTCTATGTAGTGCTGGGCGATAAAACGATATTGATTTTTTTTTTTTCACGATAATTTTTCCCTCGATGACGATGATAAGCCGGGACAATAGAATTCAATAAGCATTAACGTTTGTTTCCATTTCATGTCTAAGCAGCTTGACAGTGAGTTCAGAAGTCTAATACTGCTGCTTATTAGCTCCTCCTCACCAGCGCCGCCAAAATGCACTGTTGTGTTTAAAACAAGCTGTGATTGGAGGAGAGCGTAGTGGGGCCGGGCGAGAGCGCGAGGTCGCTGTGTGCTCGTCTGTTTGTGTGGGAAGGAGAAGGAGGGGGGCTCGCTGTGTGTGTGTGTGTGTGTGTGTGTGTGTGTGTGTGTGTCAGTGCTAGCATTAGCCTGTTAGCTTGGATCTCTAGCCTGTTGTTATTTTGGAGTGGCTGCGGTCGACGACAGCAATCACTGTAAGTTTCAACAATAAAGCGACGACTGTAAACGTCTTTCTCGTCCATCCTTTCAACGCGTCCAGCCGGACGCTACAATATTGTGTTCTGGCAATAAACATTTAAATATTTTAAACAGTAACATTTAATGTATTTAGTCTGATGTTTTTAGAAAGATGTTGTTTAAAACTATGACAGTGTTAGAAATTTAATATCGTGATAATTATCGAGATGATCAATATAGAAAAATGTATTGTGATAAAATTTTTGGCCATATCGCCCAGCTGTATGTCAATGTAATGTCTCCACAATTCACAGAAACAAATGTGTGTTGTGAGAGAGTGAGACCTGATAAAAACAGTAAAGATGAGTACACCTTGTGTCATTCATAGACAAAACAATACACACCTGAATACAAAGCTGTGCAATAAGTGGAGATGACACACACACACACACACACACACACACACACACACACACACACACACAGGTGTGGTACTACTATATTTCAGAGGACATTTCATTGAGTTATGTAATACTGTAGTCATGTAATCTTACACCTAAACCTAAACTCAGCCTCAGTAAACCACAGCCATCTTTTCTGTTATTTATGATGAAAAATTCCCGTTTTATTGTGAGAACCGATGTGTCCCCACTTTTACAGATCTTATCATCATTATCTACATATAATTATTTTGTCCCCACAAAGAGATAAATACACACACACACACACAGACCCATATGCCATGGGTGGGCCACATAGCAGATTGTGTTGTATGTGTGTGTGTGTGTTGTATACATCTGAACCTCACATCAACACACACTCATAATACTTCAGCCCATCACCTGCAGTCACTCCCCGACTCCTTATTTCCAAATATGGAATGCATGATGGTCATTATCAGAGTCAGCAGATTGTTGTCTTATGGTGTAAATAACGTGTGGAGTAAATTCCCTCATGCTGTGGCGTAATTCATTCATTCATGACTCATTGTGTTACATTTCCAGTATAACTCACTGATATCTGTACTGTTGTACTCTGTGTTCTGTTGTCCTCTTCAGTCTCGTTGATGTAATAAAAGCCAGCAAACGTTTACATCTGTTACATTTACAGTGAACTGCAGTTTATTAGTCTAGAACAGAGGTACTTCTGATGACTTTACTCATGTTTTACTTTCTCTCTTTTCTCTCTTTCTTTCTCTTTCCTCTATCTATCTATCCCTTTGCATCTCTTTTTTCTTTCTCTAATTCTTTTTTTTCTTCTGTCTATACCTTTTTCTTTCTCTCTCATTTTCTTGTTTCTGACTCTTTCCTCTTTCTTTCTCCATCCTTTCACTTTCCCATATCTCTCTCCCTGTGTCTTCCTCTTATTTCATTTATTCCATCATTTCTCTCTGTCCTCTCTTTCTCTCTTTGCTTTCTGTATTTCTCTTTCTCGTTTTTTCTTCTCTCTCCTTTTTCTTTCATTTCACTCTCTTCTGTCTCTTTCACTCATTTATATTGTCTCACTCTTTCACTCTCTGTCTCTCTCTGTCTCTGTCTCTCTCTCGCGCTCTCTCTCGCTCTCTCGCTGTGTCTCTCTCGCTCTAGCTCGGCCGTGGCCTCCTGTCACAATCGTGTGTATCAGAGTTTGGCTAATCTGATCCGCTGGTCTGATCAGGTGATGCTGGAAGGCATTGACCTTGACGACAAGGACACAGTGATGACGGTGACAGCGGTGATAAAGGCAGTGCTGGATGGTGTGAAGGTGAGCAGTATGTGTGTGTTTTAGTGTTTGTGAATGGGGTTACAGTATATTTTAGCGGTTTATGGAAAATATTTTTGTGTTTATATTACAGGAATTGGTGAAACTCACAATAGAGAAACATGAGCAGCCATCCCCAACATCTCCCAAACCAGCGCCCCCTGTGGCCAAAGCTGAGAGGTATCTGTTGTTTTGTTTTTATTACTTGGATGCTATAAACAACAAGCAGTCTTCCATTACCAGTGGGTGGTGTAGAGGCAGCTTTTTGGGGCGATAAAGGGCTCAACATACTGTGATGTCAGATTGCTCACATAATTCAGTTATTTCTCTTTTATCTCTCTCTCTTGCTGTTTCAGTCTCTGTGAGCTGCCTCTAACGGACCGGGAAAAGGAAATTCTGAACAAGACCACGCCCATCGCCACACCCACAGACAGTTTGACAGACATTTCTGAGGAGGAAGTGGCTCCGCCCAAGCCTCCGCTTCCTGGGCAGAAGCTAGCAGAGCACAGGTGAGAGTGTGATGCTGTCAGAAGATATTTTGTATATATTTATTAGTTTTTTTTTGTGTATAAATGTGTAAACATACTCAATCCTTCTCTGTTTCCAGCTTTTGGACTGAGGTAAATATGATTGGTTCTGTAGCTGACCGTAGTTTAGATTACTGTAGTGACACAGAGGAAGTGAAAGATGTAGTTTTTATAAAGGAGTGTGTTCTGTAAAGTCCTTAACAGAGCTGCCCAAGCTTACAATGTCTCTGAGAACATGACCCATAAAGATCTCTTGAGGTCTGTACACATACCCTGTATATCCACTCGTTGTCCATTTTAGCTCCACTGACCATACAGGTGCACTTTGTAGTTCCATAATCACAGACTGTAGTCCATCTGTTTCTGGATCATTCTCAGCACTGCAGTGACACTGACGTGTGTTTGTGTGTTTGTGTGTGTTTGTGTGTGTTTGTGTTTGTGTGTGTTTGTGTTTGTGTGTGTTTGTGTGTGTGTGTGTGTGTGTGTGTGTGTGTGTGTGTGTGTGTGTGTGTGTGTGTGTGTGTGTGTGTGTGTGTGTGTGAAAAGGAAACACCTCTGTGTCACTGATGTAGTGGAAATAGTGCACCAAGCATAACTATCCAGTCACGTGTCCTGTGAGCACCAGTGAAGGACTAGAGGACCAACAGATGAGCTACTGTCCCTGACTTACATCTACAAGGTGGAACATCTCCAGCAGCAGCTCTGCTGTATCTGCTCTACTCTAACACATTCTTAACACACCACCATCACCACGTCAATGTACCTGAGAATGAGAATAATGCATCTGCTCTGTGGTGGTCCTGTGGGGGTCCTGACCATTGAAGAACAGGATGAAAGGAGGCTAACGACATATACAGAGAAACAGCTGGACTATAGTCTGTAACTCTAACCCTACAAAGTGCACCTGTATCTCGGTTTGACAGATCAGACCCTTTCTAATTCAGCATGTCACCCAGGGGCTTGTCCAGTCTTTCGTTATCTCAAGACTTGACTACTGCAACTCGCTCCTGGCTGATCTTCCTATGCGAGCCATCAGTCTTCTGCAGCTGATCCAGAATGCAGCTGCTCGGCTGGTCTTCAATCAGTCCAACTTCTCCCACTGCTGTGTTCACATCACTGGCTTCCTGTAGCCTCTCGCATCACATTCAAAACCCTGATGCTCGCCTACAAAGAAACAAATTGGCCAACCCCTTCCTACATAATGACAATGGTCAAATCTCAAGTTGCACCTCAAACCCTTTGATCTAGTACGGCTCGGCTTGCCCCACCATCCTTCAAAACACGTGGAAGACTAGCATCAACACTCTTCTCTGTCCTGGCATCAAGCTGGTGGAACAAACTCCCACTGGTTGTTCTAACAGCAGAGTCCCTCACAGTCTTCACACACAGACTGAAGAGCATCTCTGTGTGGAGCACTTAAGCAGCACTAGTTTAAAACACTTACTATAATGCATTGTAAAGCTCTTATATTGTGTATAATTGTGTATCTTTCCTAGGTATTAGTGATGGTTTAGTTCTAAGTGTCTGAACTGCAGAGTAGTTTGGACTCTAACCTGTCTGTACTAGCTGAGAATTATTTTAATGTAAACAAAGCACTCCGTGCCAAATTTGGCCAAACAAAGCCAAATGTTGTAAATGTAAGAGCTCAAACGGACAGTGAGTGTAAATGTAAGGTATGTGTACCTAACAAAGTGGCCAGTGAGGTTAGTTTCTAATCTATTTTTGTGATTCATTTCATTCTGTCATTTCTGAGCCTGCTTATCTTATCCACAACTTGAATCCAGCACACCTGATGCAGGTAATGAAGGCTTTCAGGACCACCTGTATACTAGAGCCAGGTGTTACTCCAAGGTGGTTGATTTCAGGGAACAGGAAGTTATTTTTGAATCTGATGAAGGTGATGAATCATAAGCAATTGCTAGAGTGACTGTAGACCCTAGTAACATGGTACAGTTCAGCAGCAGAGAATTCTGACCTTTAAGTTAATGGTAAATGTTTACTTGTGGCCATAAACTGAAAAGCCCATTTTCAACCCATACAGCAGCATTTCAGTAGCTCTATTTTTACACTTTGCTAGCAACACTAAATAAAACTCAGTCAATCCTGCTGACTCTTTCTCTGCATGATGGACAAATACAGCAAGTCACTCTAACCTTTCAGTGAGTCAATAGTGAGCAGTGAGTGAGTAATGATATCTAAACTGTGATGACGTGGACAGGCTTCAGACTGTACTGTCATACATTTGAATAATTTGGAATATTGTGAAAAATGTCATAATTTATTAACATATTTTATATTTATTACACATAAAATGGCATATTTTAAGCCTTGTGGTGTTTTAATGTTAATCGGTGTGGCTTACAGCTCTTGAGTTGGCCAGTCAGGCACAGTAATATTATGGCCAGAAGTAGCGATGTTGCTGTAGGCAGCTGCTGGAAACCAATTTGTTTTGCCAATTTTCTCCCCTTCCCAATGTGTTAGTAGCCAATTAACCCATCCCATCCACTAGGGGGCTCTCCCCATCACTTTTCACTGTCCCTGTGTCTGGGAGGGTGAAGCCATGCACACGCCTCCTCCGTTTCGTGTGATAAGGTCACCGCCTCTTTTCAAACTACCCCTGATACATCATCACTGGGGAGCCAAAGCGCTTGGAGGAAAGCGCAGGGTTCCCAGCTCCAAATGGACCAATCAGGAGACGTCTAAGCCAGCGGAGTCATTTATATATTATAGTCATTTACTCAAACTCACAACGAAATATTCTAATCATTTAAGATTTAGAATTTCAAATTTTAATGAGTTTAAGTCACTCTTATCCACATTAAAACAAAAAAGGTGTGAAATGGGTCACTTTATTTGTAATGAATAAAATATGAACTTTTTCACTGTATTTTTTTTTTTTAATGTCTGACGTAATGCTGAGCAGCAGGACTGTGTTTGGGCAGCTCTGTTCTGTAATAATACTAGCTTCTGTTGTTGAGGTAATAGATTCTCGAGAGCCATATATAAATATGATTTCATTTCTTCCAATGGAATTGCCTCATAAGCAATATTGTATGTGGGTTACAAAGCAGAAGTGCTCTTTTCCTTTGTCCTTTAGTCTTGCTCCACAAAACAGCAAATAGATATGCGGTAGTGAAACACATGCTTGAAATAGGAATGTCTGTAATGCGAGACTGCTGCTCTGCAGTTTTCAGTGTATGTGATGCAACATGTGGGATGTCTGAGAGAGAGGTGGGTAGTAACTGGTTATATTTGCTACGGGCCAACTGATAATGTTTTTTTGGGACTGATACTAATACTGATTATCAGCAATCTAGAACACATAACCAGTATATGGTGTAGTAATATTATATGCAATATTAATATATTTGGATATTAATTGACCTTTATTTTAATATTTTTATTTGTGTAAAAAAGGTACACATATAAAATTCTTACTTACAACTGAACTAAATAAGCAGTTGAATATTTATTTTAATATTTATATAGTCAAATTATATTAATATAACATTAAAAAAAAAATATATATATATATATATTTATATATAATTTTAATTTTACTGTTTTTTTTTTTATTTTACATACTATTTACTTATTTCTATAGTTATAATACAAGACTTTAAAAAAATGTGGAAATTTTGTTTGCATGTACTCCACATGTGCTCTATACACATTGGATATTTGTATGTATGTAGAATTTAAGGGCCCCAAGTGGCTCAAGTTAAAATTCTGACCAGTTCAAAAAGAGGCGGAGCTTGACTTCACATGCATCGGAGGAGGCCTGTTTTAGTCTGCACCCTCCTAGAGTTATTACAGGTGATAGGGAGATGCAACATATGGGCGGGTCGTTTGGCTACTAAACACATTGGGTGGGGAAATTAGGTAAAAATAAAATTTAAAAAATTTAAATGGAATTTATTTCTCATTCTGATGGCTAAATATCAGCTCTGATCATCAGTCAGGGTCGATAATCATTCAGCCACTTGTTTACTGAGTTATGTGTACTTTAGAAATACCGGTATGTAAATATGCATTTTTAAATAATTGTTTTACTTCCACTCAAGTATAATTGTAAGTAAACTGGCCTATGAGTGTGTATACCTGCACTTAATAATCCCATCATGATCTGATTTCTGCATTTAATTTTATTTTCTTAATTGGAGTAGTTTTAACAATCACAATAACCAGTGTTTCCCAATTATCTGATTGCTGAAGTCCATGTGATGTTGATTGGATTACTGACAAAATCAGATTTTTTTGCAGTTTTAAAGTTATAAACTACAAATATACACACCTTATTGTGTTAGTTTGGTTTGGTAGTCAACATTTTAGTTTCTGATCATTTTTTAGCATTTAATGTCATTGTCAGATCAGACACACTGCTTTGTGATTGGTCACTCCTCTCACTTTTGAGGTTTGCCAATATATTTTTCTGGCAAAAGGCAAATGTGCTGGTCCTGAAGATCAACCACCCTGCAGAGTTTAGCTCCAGCTTTAATCTAGCACAACTAAAGCAAGTAATGAAGGCTTTCAGGTCCACCTGAACATTGACAGCCAGGTGTTTTGCATATGAACTCCAGGGTGGCAGATTTTCAAGAACAGAAACTGGCATCCCTGCCAAACAAGTTTCAGATGGTGAAGAATGGGCTTCAGTTCCAGGTCTGATTGATGCTGGATGCCCTAAGAGGTCCCGCTGCAGCTACATTTAAGTCTGCATTTAACTTAAATCTAGATTCATGACTTTCTTCTTTTCTATGATCCACACAGGAGGGAGGAGTCATTTGAAAGCTGAAACCCTTATTATTTCTCCTCAACTTGTTCATTTCTAACCATTTTGAGCTGCTAATTAAAGATTCTACTTCAAATAAGCCCCGTCACATACCTTCGGTTACAATAAGTCTTGATTTTTTCTGATGCTCGAGTCCCAAACAAACAGAACTGAGCACTCAACTCGGATTTGTGGCACAAAGCGGAGGTGAAAGAACATACATAATGTCCCTTTAGTACTGCGCAGCCTGAAATAAATGATTTCTGAGACTTACAATCTAAAACCTTCTATGTTTATAGTGTTCAATAGTAAATTGTAAGCATGTGGTGTTATATTGCAAATCATAAAACACATTTTCTGATCATTTCAAGAACTCTTTTCCAAAAACATTTTGTGTTGTCATATAGTATTAAAGATTTGAGCGTGCAGATTCAGATGGAGAATCCTAAAAATACAGTCGACTGTCAAGACCAATAACAATAAAGCCAAATAACTACTACTATTTGGTCTAGAATAAATCTTACCACAATAGCTATGAGTGTGTGTGTGTGTGTGTGTGTGGTTAGATATGTCATTCTGTCAGTTCTGTTTATCATACTGTATGTGAATATCTGTATATGTCCTTTCTATCTTTTTCTTGCTGTGTTTCCTTGTCTGTTACCATTATATTTTGTCTTTCAGTCTTCATTTTTTTTTCTCTCTGGTCTTCATCCTTTTTTTTCTATGTGCTCTGGGCTCGTTTGATCATCCTGCTCCTCCGTCTCTGCGCTCTATCATCGTTTGGTTGTCCTGGGCCAGGAGCAGGATGCAGTTGTGCTCCGATCCTGTAGCCGGGCAGTGGAGAGCCACAGTGATGGAAACGTACGTCAGCCAATGTGGTGCTCTGTGTGCATTCTGACATCACACAGTCCCACTCTTCGGCCTTCGTGATTGGACAGGAGCCGTAATATGCATGTGATTACGTGGCAATGTGCATTCAATCAGAGTACACATTGTGGAATGTCGGCCAATCGGGGATAAAGCCTTGATTGTGTTGAATTTGCATGACTGACCAAAGAGTGCGCCACCCTTCTAATCAAACCCTCGTGATCATTTATGACTGGTCAGATCCCTTGTTTTCCTGGTTAGATTCAGAGATGTGTTAGTTTGTCTAAGAAATACCCAGGAACCAGCCTTGCCATTTCAACATGTGTGTGTGTGTGTTGTTTTTTACTTTGGTTTGTGTGAGTTTTAACTTTATTCATCAACCCAAACTTTCCCATGTGTGTGTATATGTGGTGAACTTTACTCCACCTTGTTGCTTCATTTGTTAGATATTCATGAAGTTGTTCTGATTTTTCTGCCCACAGCCCACCAGCTCTGCCTCCAAAGAAGCGCCAGTCTGCCCCTTCTCCAACTCGCGTGGCCGTGGTAGCGCCCATGAGCAGAACCAACTGTGGCATCAACTTGCCACCTGGAGCACTCAAACAGGTATGGGACCCTGATCAGGCAATGAACCCTGCTCAAAATGAACTCTCAGAGACTCCCACAGGGTATAAATGTACCCCTCATAGACTTCCACTCCAACAGAAAGTAGTGTCAGTACAGTGGTACCTTGAGATACGAGTTTAATTCGTTCTGTAACGGAGCTCGTAAGTCAATCAACTCGTATATCAAACAAATTTCTCCCATTTAAAATGAAATAGATTTAATCCATTCCAGCCTTGTGAAACATCCCCACACCATCCTAAATTATGGACAAGAAGACATGTTTTGAATTAAGAAACACACATATATACACTTTACCAATGCATGACAAAATATTTCAATTTCAGATTTCAATAAATATTCGTGTAAAATAATTTTTGGGGAATTCTCGCTGTAGCATTTTAAATTTGCAGGGAATTTGATGTGCGTGGTACTGTGTAGATGCGTAGTGCACGCTGTACAGTAAAATCTCTCTTCTCCCATTTCACTTCAGCATCCGACTGCTGCCAAGAAATTCAGCAACTGGCTGAAGAATGGGATGCATGAGATTGTACTTGATTGTGAGGGTAACACGTGAGAAAGAATGAGATGCAGGTGTTGTGTTGCCCATACTGGACCTTTGTGCCAACGTGCCAACTAGCAGCAGTCACTCGTATCTTGGAATTTTGCTCGGATCTTGAACGAAAATACGGACGGAGTCGCAGCTCGTATCTTAAAAAATTTGTATGTTGGTCTGCTTGTATCCCAAGGTACCACTGTATAACGTTAGCTAGATAAACTCAGTTTTTTTCCTTAAATTGGATTTAAAATATTGCAATATATCACCTAGGCAAGGTCATTTATGTCATTTCTTACTTCTAGACAAAATTATTTTTGTTGAAGATTTTGAAATATTGATTAAATCTGTCTGAAGCTCACAGACAGAATCAGACAATAACTGTTTAAATTGTTTTTGAAATGCCATCAGCTCTCAACCTTTGGCCTTTAACCTACCAGTTTTGACTCCCAGAGCGTTCACATAATACTGATCCTAATCATAACCTCTGACCTTTACACATATGCTCCACAGACCTTATTTTAACCATTATTATAGTTTTGTAAGTTTCAGCCTTGAACCCTTATGTCTAATTTAGTAAATGTTTTTTTGGGATGCCTGATATCAGGGTTATATCCGTATTGACTGAAAAGTGATTAACAAATTATTGCCATCGGGCAGATGTTTGTTTGACCTTCAATCAGATATTTGAGGACATATTCAAGAGCAAACATTTATATACATTTATTTACTTATAAATGTTTTATTTCTCCATAATACTTATCCAGATCGATTTAGTCTCATTTTGTAAAACATGTACAGTCATACATAATGCAAACAATATAAAGGTTTTTTTCCAGAATCTTTATTTAAAAAAGGTAAACTCATATTTTAAGAGTATTTCATTTGAAGTAAATGACTGTGTATCTCCACATTGTTGTGTAACTGTTCCTCAGTGCATCAAAGTCCTCTTTTCAGATGAAAGTCAGTTTTGTATTTCATTTGTAAATCAGCTCCTAGAGTCTGGAGGAAGAGTGTAGAGACACAGAACACAAGGTGTCTGAAGTCCAGTGTGAAGTTTCTGTGATGGTTTGAGGTGTCATGTCATCTGCTGGTGTTTGTTCACTGTGTTTTATCAAGTCCAGAGTCAACACAGCTGAGATTTTAGAGCATTTCATGCTTCCATCGGCTGACAAGCTTTATGGAGATGCTCATTTCATGTCACCAGCTACTAACAGGTTAGGGATAGTTTGGTAGGCAAAATGTGCCTGTCCTAAAAGGTTGTTCTTGTTTTTTTGTTCATTTGTTTGGTACAAGCAGCAGGACTATGAGGTGGACCTTCTCCAGAGACGTTTTTCTGGCGGCAGCCAGTCATATGGTGGAGATTCACCCCGCCTCTCGCCCTGCAGCAGCATGGGAAAACTGAGCAAATCAGACGAGCAGCTTTCATCCCTGGAGAGAGACAGCGGCCAGTGCTCACGCAACACCAGCTGCGAAACGCTTGGTATACACACATACAAATGTATTCCCACACTTGTATGGTGTGAATCGTACAGTGGAGTCAAGTGTGCATTAATTGGGGTGGGGGGAATCAGAGTTTTTGCATTTTAATTTGCAAAGTGTTTGTATTTCTTTAACTGCAAATCAAAGAATAACAGAATACACGTTTTTCCACTTATACATGGTGCTTTCTTTCCTCTTCCAGATAACACAGATGGTTACGATCCTGACTATGACTTCCTCCATCAGGATCTCTCCGTGTCCGAGCCTTTACCCTTTCCCACAGTTCCCGCCGGCTGCCTGAGCCCTCTCCCAGAATGCCTCAGCGAGTCTACATCTCCTGGACCCAACCACCCCCGCTTAAGCGCTCCCTTGACCAGTCAAAGTTCTCTGGACCAATGGAGTCCGCCCTCCTCTGCTGGAGCGTACAACGGAGAGACTCCTCCTGCCCTGCCGCAGAAGAAACGTCGCTCTGCTCCTATCCTGTCGTCATCTTCGCTTTATGAGCGCCTTCCCTCACACTACGACAACCTGCTGGAAGAGGACACGCCCACTCCACCATTTCCATTGGTGACTCCTGTATCTCCAGGACCACAGTGCAACGGGGGAGGAGTTATGTCTCCAAGTGCCTCCAGTGACAGCCCACCACCTTTGCCGGAGAAGAAGAGCAAAACCAGTAAGAGTCTCAGCATTTTGTGTAAATGCATATTTATTTACCACACTGTCCTTCAGCTAAATTCAGTTTGATAAGTCTCAGAACTTCTCGGAATGTCTCAAGATCTAAAGTTGTGGCTTCTGGTGGTTAAGTCTGAATATTAAGGCACTAATAATAATAATAATAACTATAATAACATAATTACACTTAAAGACTGTTTTAAGCTGCTCCTGTCCCTAAAGTGATTAAATGTTTATGTAATTATGTAATTAAGGGTGGGCAATATTTGAAGAAGTCATTATGATATGACACATCACAATATTTATATTAACATATATAACATTGTCAGAATTAATGTGCAGTAATTTGACATTTTAATATTACATTCATATTTTACATTAATATTCTAATTCACAATAAAATTTTTCTTGACAAAAAATTTAAAGGGTACATATTATGGGAAAAGAACATGCTTTCATTATGTTTACATTTATATTTGGGTACCTAGAATGCAGAAGTGGGGGACTCGAGTCTCATGACTTGACTCGAGTCAGACTCGAGTCGCAATTTTGAGGACTCGAGACTTGCTTGACTAACACTGATGAACGACTCGATTTTGACTTGGTCTTTATTACTTGAGACTTGACTTAGACTTGAGACAGATGACTCGAAAAGACTTGATTTTTTAATTTAAATATATGCAGTTTCAAAGCAAAGTTAGATTACGTTAAAACATTTTATTTAGAAGCATGATTGGCTGATTTTACAGCAGGCAGAATGCTAAACAGCAGCAATAACGAGCCGTGGTAGCACATGGAGCGAGAAGGAGACCAAATGTTTAATATAATTTTTGTCTGATGAACATGTGAACAGTCAGCTTAAAAATGCATGAAAATACTGAAACGTGCAGCTTATTTTCTGAGAAAATGAGAGAGAAAAGATATAACAGCATGACAGAGCAACCTAAACTAAACTAATGAAATGGCGCTATGTAAATGTAAACACTTCAGATGCACGTCCTTCTACAAACCAATCAGTGTCGAGTGTAGGAAAACGCACACCACGTAAGTGGTGATGGCAGTACGTGGGCGTGTCATAATAAAAGTCCTTGGAGCGCTTGCAAAAATGCAGTGTGAAAACAAAACTAACCGGACCAAATGTATACAAAATAACAAACACAAAAAATGTAAACACAAAAACAAATAACAAACAAGAACACGTAGTTTTTGTATGCCACATGCTATTGTTATTTTGTTCTGTTCATATCTACACTGCCTAGCAACCTTGACATCTAGCATATGTAAAGATAAGATTGCTTACATTTGAAAGTTATGCTAAAGTTAAATATTTCTTTAATGTTGTGGCAGAGATGTTTGCTAGTCTGGATATGAACTGGACAAAATAGCATGAATAGTATGTGACATACTAAAACATTATGTGAATGTTTTCATGGTTTGATGTAATGTTTGTAATATTAACATTTCAGACATTGTTTTATCGGTAACAGGTTTTACATTTCAGGCAATATGTTTTTATTTATTTTTATATACTTATTTTTATTTTATCTACTATTCAGTTGATGATAAAATACTATTTTGTGCTCAGAAATGTTCGTTTAGAAGCACCTTTGAGAGATGCATTAATAGGTGATGGAGAAATGGCGAGACCCTCTTGATGGGGGAAGTAAGCCATTAAATAAGTTATGTAATTGTATGTTTGAGGTCTATTTGATGTTTAATAGGTTTAGTTTATGTTGAAATAAAACTGAGTTTGTATACGACCGTCTATATTGATTTAAATGTGTAAACTGGGGCAGATCAGACCAAATTTGTATGACTTGACTTGTGACTTGCTTGACTTATTGCAGGGACTCGACTTGACTTGCTTGGTTCTCACCACAGTGACTTGGGACTTGCTTGAGACTTGAAGGCAATGACTTGAGACTTGCTTGTGACTTGCACATGAGGAACTTACTCCCACCTCTGCTAGAATGCCTACCAACCCACAAACTGAAAAATTAAATCTTGTTTTTTTTGTAGGCTATCTGGGTGTGAAAATATGAAATGTAATGACTAGTTTAATATTGGACTTACCTTATTGCACAACAAGGGGACTTGTAGTTATCCCAGCCGGTGTAACTCCACTCACGATTTTAAACTTGAGTTTGGCCATTTTATATTTACACATAAATAGATACAGAGAAACAGAAGCTGCACAGCAGCAAAAACAGGAGGGTGGATTATGATTATTTTTTGGTGGAAACATTCCACTAATGTGCTAATGAGCTTTTATCTTCAAGCTTTACTCATCTCGGCTTCAGTGAGTGAAAGTGCATTATATTTATATAAACTGTCCTGCTGTTGTCTTTGCTTTGGCCTTGTTGTGCTGTTGTTGTGAGCAATGCCTCATGTACATAAAACCTGCCTCCTTAAATCCTGACGTTCATCAAATAGGTCTAAAATATGCGTCAAACAGGCCTGTCTGGCTACTAATCCCTGAGGTATTTTGACCAAAAAATGTTAGATATTTCACAACTTTGCAAGTTAAGAGCTATAAAATGTGACTTTGATAAGCTAAGTGTCTCAACTTTATATATAAGTTGTGGCAGCTGGTGGCTATGTTAGAATATTAGGCACATTTAAAAGACATTAGGTCTGTCACATATTTAAGCTGACTGTGTTTTAAGCTGCCTCTGCACCTAAAGTGGTGATTGTTTATATGGTGGGCCACATGGCAATATTTCAAGAATCCATGATGATATATGACACATCTTAATATTTGAGTAGTGACTGGTCCATTCCTCCTGTCAACACCTCTGTGTCTTCTTTCCCTGTAGTCATGCAGTATATGCAGTTCGTGGAGGATTACTCCGAGCCACAGCCGTCTGTCTTCTATCAGACTCCTCAGAGCGAGCGCATCTACGAGCAGCGACGCAATAAACACTTCCAGGAGGTTTACGGCATCCATGAGTCTTACAGCAGCTCGGATTCGGTGCACGAGCCCGTACCGCCGCCAGCCCTGCCACCAAAACAGAGACAACTGGTACATCTCTCTCACACTCTCACTCAGATATGCACAGAACAAAATGTACTCACACACACACACACACACACTCTATACACTCATATGCTTAATGAGGCTTTTAGCTATAAGGTCCTGTGTATCAGATAAACAGAGCTGGTCATTAGATTATAGAGCAGGAGACTCCGGACATGGAGATCTAATAACCTACACTATTTAACTCCAGACTAATCTAACACACCTGGTCAAGATAATGAAGACCTTCAGAGTTATCTGACTATCAGACTCAGGTGTGTTGGATCTAAACTCTTCATAGTGGAAGATCTCCAAGACCAGGGATGGGCACCTCTGTTCTGGCTCATTTGTAATTGGGTCAAATAGAAGAGGCTCGTTAAGTGATTTGCTTGAAACAATTAGAGTAGGCCACGCCCACACAAACCAAAATCCATGAACAAGCAACCTATCATTTTTTTGTAGATTATGAATAAAACTGTCAGTCTCTGCAGTGCTTGCTTTGCAAAAGGTAAACTTGGATTCAAAGTCAGAGTTCTTTTATGATATAAAAGCATTAAGGGGAGGTTCGCTCAAAAATAATTTTTGCATAATGTTTCACTTACACTCACACTGTCCTGACTCTGGACTTTTACATTCATTTTACTGTTTATACACAGATCAGTTAAAGTAAGAGTATTATAGTAATATAATTATAGTAATAATCTTATTTTTCCTGAAAAAGCCCATGTAGATACAATCCAGTCCCAGAATTGGACCTTAACCCTCTGGAGTTAGCTCTTGCGCCGGTCCGCGTATTAATACAGTTATAAATCTTTATATAACTTATCTAAATAGATCTTTCATAGAAACAAAATGAAACATACCCCAGAAACCTTAAAGGATCTAATTTTCAAATATATATATATATATATATATATATATATATATATATATATATATGTATATATATATATATGTATATGTATGTATATATATATATATATATATGTATATGTATGTATATGTAGATATTTGTGAGAGGAGCTTAAATAAGCAGAGACACATCTGTGAGAGCGACTCAGACAGCTGTGCATATTTTCCCACCAATTAACGTGAGCTGTCATTCATATCATTTACAGCATTTGGCAGACGCTCTTATCCAGAGCGACGTACAACAGTGCTTTGACTCCATTAAGAGAATCATCTCAGCTAGTACAGACAGGTTAGAGTCCAAACAACTCTTGAGTACAGACACTGTTAGAGCAACCATTACGAATACCCTAGAAGGAAGGAAAGATGCACAATTATCTACAATCTAAGAGCATAACAATGCATTACAGTAAGAGATTTTAAATCATATGATAATGATCTAATTCTGGACATGCCATTGGTTGGATTACCGGCCTTAGAATGTGTGAAATTTTTTACCAAACAAAGGCCTCTCACCTGAGGTGTTTCACACCTATCTCATGAATATTCAATGTAGGGTTAGTGGCTGAGTGAAAACAGAGTGTCACCTCACATTAGTTAAGCTTTAGAAATAAAACATACAATGTCTAAAAACTGTAATGAGCAGTGTGTAGCCAACACATCTGTTTAGTCAGTTCTGAGCTCAAAAGCCTTAGCTAGAAATGTTTAGAGTGTTTTTTCACAACATTTACAGATTTAATCAGAATATAGATTTATGATACTGCTGAGGTTGTGATTAGTTAAAGTCTGGAAAAAAAAATAATTTTAGATGTGTGTAATTTGTGTGTAATAAAAAAAAAAAAAAAAAAAAAAAGTCAAGCCATGTCAGACCACATCACAGTGTCTGAAATACCCTCAGACTCCAGAGGGTTAAGGAATGGTGCACCTGGAAATCACATTTACTGCATTTAACATCCCAGTACAGTCAATCATCCAAGACTTGTTTTGCTTCTGTAGTTTAGATCTGGAGCTACAAGGCTAATGCCATCAAACACTAAAACTCAGTAGTCACCAAAATGTAGTTTCTATTAAAATGCATCACCAAAGCTTTCCTCTTTCATAGCTTTGTGTTCACATACACTTGCACACCTGTATGTGTGTTATCAGTGATTAATGGACAACTGGGGAAACGTGCAAGGTCAGAGGTTAAACCCCTAAAGGTCAAAGGTCAAGCTGTGGTATCTAACTAGACCTGTGTGGTCTGCTGGGCAGCCACATCAAAGAGAACATAGAGAGGTCATTGATTAATGATTAATTAACTCATTATTGATTATAGGTGTCCTTTCATTGTAGAGAAAGAAGCGAGCCGTGGTTAAGATGGACCTGTGGTGGGAGTTTATTCATTCCGGAGGGCACTAGAAACCCTGTGTGTTTACACTGGGGGCCTTCAGAAATATAGTGTGTTTTATAGATGTGGTGTGTTAGGATCACACACAGCAGAGCTGCTGATATTTTGAACACCTCAGTGAAAGTGAAAATAGTGAAAATAGTGCATCAACCTGCCAACAGTGTCCTGTGAGCACCAATGAAGGACTAGAGGACCAACACAAACTGCAGCAACAGATGAGCTGCTGTCTCTGACTTTACATCTACAGGATGTGCCTGATCCACTCAACGCACACTAACACACCACCAGCACGTCAGTGTCACTGAGAATGATCCACCTGCTCTGGGGGGGTCCTGACCATTGAAGATGGTTGCCTGGTTGGTGCACTATTCTCACTCCAGCAGTGACACTGAGGTGTTTAAAAACATCAGCAGCTCTGCTGTGTCTGATCCTCACATACACACACTAACGCACCACCACCACGTCAGTGTCACTAACAAATAAAATGCATTTTTTTAACCCAAATACAAAGACAAACATAAAGCCAAAATTACACCAGAGGTGATCGCAGCAATGCATGAACTGCTCTACTAAACATCTGTTAATTCACTTGGGAGTACTGAACAGTATTCCCTGTCCGTTTTTCCAGTAATTGATACATTCAAACAACCTGCAGATGCCTTTATTCTGTTCACAATGATTAATCACACTGTGTTAAGTGGTTCCTTGCATGATTAATCACACTTGCCTGACAAAATTTGACACTAAATGAAGACTTCCTAAATTAAAAAAAACAGCACCGTCTCACGAGTGGAGACAATACACTTCAGTCAAATGTATTTCTGAACATTTAATAATACAGTAACATTATTTTCATCAAATCTTCATTATCATAGAATGTTTCGCCAACAGCAAACTGACAGGTCCACATCAGTTTAATAAATCAGTTTATTTTCCTTCATTAATCACAAGACAAGAACCGCATGTGTTTAGATGAGCTTGAGGATGAGGAGGCGTTTAATCTGCGCCGGCCCTTTAAGACCCTGATTCTCATTGCCATTGAGTTCACTCTCCGTATCCAATGAGCCAAAAATGTAAAGTTGTTTACTGAAATGATGGAATTAATGCAAGAAGTGGTGGCAGATGACACCAGGAGGGAATGCAGAGTCCTCCGTCAAGTCCATTCATTTGATATAATAATAATTTTTGACTCATTTTTGATTAACACAGTGTTTGTATATTATGCTGAAGTTATGCACATTTTTATACCAATGTTTTTATCGAATATTTCAAAGCAGCATTACTAATTTATGCCACGCATTATGCCAAGTTTGACTGGCAGGATCTTTTTTTCCACTTGGCTCTCAGCCGTGTCCCCAGGTACATCCATGCTGGAAGCTAATTTTGTAGGTCATTTTGAGGGAGTACTGACACCTCTGGGTTTTCAATAGGAGTGATTACAGGGCGGATAATCCTGTAATAAAAGCTGCAGGCAGCCGTGTCGGCCACCGCAGAGCCTGCTGGGTTTTTTCTTCTTTCAGTGTGAAAGCTTAAAGCTCTGCTGCGTGTGCAGGGTTTCCAACAGGTGGAGGGCAAATATATGCAGATATCTCCGTATTCTTTTTACTGTTTTAGGTGACACAGTATGTCAAATGGCTTGTGGACAGCCCTTCTCA
This sequence comes from Crenuchus spilurus, assembly GCA_036984385.1. Taxonomy (NCBI): domain Eukaryota; kingdom Metazoa; phylum Chordata; class Actinopteri; order Characiformes; family Crenuchidae; genus Crenuchus; species Crenuchus spilurus. Next base: position 51,132 of record BRDA01010451.1, read on the forward strand.
TGAATGCATTCAGCGACTTAAATTTGACACAGATGTATAAAAGCACACAAACAGCTTGTCTATTCCCTGTAAAGAAGAACTGCCAATAGAATAGAACCTCTGGGCATCATGTCTAGTGCCAGGCGTAGGCTAGAAGGGTATATAGTCTACCCAGCATTGAGATGTAGAGCAGTGGAATTGTGTGGAACCGTCCAGTACTTTTGGGATGAATATAATCTCTTGTGGCTGAATATAATCAAATCCTCAAGGCAATGCCCCGAGCAGATCTCCCAATACTTTTGCCCACATCATGTTTAGTCATTTTTTAATGTTTGTGTTTGTTTATTTGATGTAGTTGCTGTATATAAAAGGAAATGCCGATTCAGACAGAAAATCCTGAAAAGTACAGCAGAGTATTAAGGTCAAATATTAGCCTATACAGTAAATAAAATTCGAATTGGCTGGAGGGCTCATTTGCATATTTCCTGCCCTCTAAGATCTCAGTACAGACCAGTATCACAATAAACAGTTCATAAGCCAATACTGTATGACCCTAATATTCACCTGCAACAACAGCTACTTTCACATGTCTCTGTCCTCCTTTTCTCTTCTTTTTCTCTTGCTTATTCTTTTCTCTTTCTCTCCGTCCTTCAGTGTCTTTTATTTGCTCAATTTTTCTTCTCTGTAGTTGGAATAGCTTGTTCATTTCTTTCTTTCTTGCCTTTTTCCCCCACCTTCTCTCTCTCTCTCTCTCTCTCTCTCTCTCTCTCTCTCTCTCTCTCTCTCTCTCTCTCTCTCTCTCTCTCTCTCTCTCTCTCTCTCTCTCTGTTTAGGCATCTCACTCTTCCTCTCCTTCCTCCTCTTCCTCTTCTTCTCTTTCACTTCTTCCTCCTTCCGCTGGTGTTCCGGAGGAGGCAGAGTCTGCTCTTGGTCTCAGTCTATCTGTGTCTAACTCCTTCCTTAGTGGCCATGCCTCTTTGACCACGCCCATGGTGAGTGATAACCAATCAGGGTGCTTTCTCTGTAGTCCTTAGAGTTTTGTGACATCACAAAATGTTAAATGACATGAAGCTTTTTTAGGAATTTGAAGGAACAGTCCAGGTGTTTTTTTTTTTTTCTTCTTTACTTTCCTTATTCCTGCCGTAAGGTTTAGGGGTGAGTGATATGTATTTTCGGAGGTGATACTGATCATCACTGATTTATTAGTAATACTGAATACGGGATACTGAAAGCCAATATTTCTAATTATTAGTAATCGGGATACTGAAAGCCGATATTTCCGATTATTAGTAATTGGGATACTGAAAGCCGATATTTCCGATTATTAGTAATCGGGATACTGAAAGCCGATATTTGGGAATAACATGTCTTGTGAAAATATACAAGGATGCTTCTTTTCAAGCTTACATTAAATTAACACAGTTAAATGTTAGAACATAAATCTCTAAAACACAGAAAATTACATTTGATTGAATTTTATCAACATGTTGTTCACATTTCTACCAATCAAATAGCTCTGTGGGCGGGGCATTGGATCACACTAAAGAAGTGTGGCTTTAGGTTCACATCAGACATGCAGATACGTAACAAAAAGTTTGTATTTGCATGGAAGTTCAGGTACCTATTCTGATATTCAGAAATGTATTTATTTATTTTCCCCAATGTTGATTTGTGTAAAGTAATATTTCATTTGGAGTTTGAGTAAATTTACTATTCAGACAGTATCAACATTAACACAAAAAAGGCTTGAAATGTCATTTTATCTCTAATGAATATAAAATGTGACACTTTACCTTTTAGAATTAAATTATGAGCGAGCTCTGTTCACTGCGTCTTCAAAAATGACAATATAGTGAAAAAGTTGATTTTTGTTTACAATTTAATTCAAAAATTCAACGGTCATGTGATATATTGCACGTACATTATTTGTGATATTCTGATGCGTTAATGCGGGGCTGTGTGGGAAGCAGTGAGAAGTGTTTTCTGTTCTGTTTCTTGCATCAGAAGCTGAAGAACTGAAAAAGTCTTTATGAGGAAACACATTAAACTGTTCCTTTAAATCGGCTCTTGCAGTGCTATATTTATCCAGCGTAGCACGTTTGCTGCACGGTTTTGATGTGCTCTTCTCTGATGTACCATTTTTGGGTTCTTGTGTGTGGTTAGACTTTGTTTGTGCTGCTGATGTTGTTGTCGGTTCTCTTTTTTTATGACTTCTTCTGACCTCAAGCTTCTGTTTTAGATTTATTGAATTCTAACTACTCACCACATTTGTTCTTTTCACTATACTGTTATTTTTGCTTTGTTAAAGGACTCGTGTCCTGTTAATGTTTTGTAGATATGCATGGATTGTTTTGTAAACATTGTTTAAACATTGTTTTAATGTTATTTATGCTCTTTTCCTCTCTGATCCCACCGTTTGGAGTGATCGACTGGCCAGAGGCACACCGAATGCTTTATCTAATCTCCGTCCTGGGTTTATCTGGGTTTAAGTTTTTAAGTCTCTGACCCATGCGCTTATCTAAAACCCCCTTAATCTGCCTGTAGAAGTTTTTGGCCTGTAAAGCCCTGTTCTCTGGTCAGTTCTGTGGGCCAAGGTTTGTAGAAATGATGTTAGTAGCGTGTCCACGGTCAGTCGGTCAGTACATGCGACGGGCTTAAAGGGTCGGTTCTACCAAAAGTTGTCCTGCTGATCCATTAGGAGCCATACAGGCTCATTGGATAAAGGGAAACAGCCGTGCAGGTTTGTAGAAGGGTTTCAACATCCTGTGGGCTCAAACACTGACCCAAACTCATGGGCATAGAGCAGGGATCGTCAAATTCAAACCTTGAATCCAACTTCTGGTTTTGGATTTTGTGATTTCTGCTACAGCTGTTGATGTAACTGACTGGACCTTTAGCATCATACCTACCAGTAACTACAAAATCCTGGCCTGGAATATGGGTTCAGTGTCCAGATTTGAAGACTTTGAGGCTGTATTTATACTGCAAGCAAATTGGATTTGTTTCTTAAATCAGATCTTGTCGAGATGACTGTCCACACTTTTATTTGATCAGATCAGATTTGTGTGTTTGAACATTACAAGCCTTCCATCTATAATGTGCTTCAGGGTTGCCAAGTTTGTAGTTTACCCTCAAAATTGGCTATTTTAAAAATGCAGTCATGTACCATGACCACCAAAAACTCTCAAAAAGAAAAAATAGTGTTTCTACAGACTTTTTTAGACAATAGACTTTCTAGTATTAGAACATACAAATATACACACTTTGTTTTAAATTAAATAAAATATTACTTCTTTCATTGGTTTACTTGATTATATTTAATAATCGTACATACATTAAGACCAATTACATTACAACCAATTTAGCCAATGTGATTTTCACACAATGGAATTTGACCTCCGCATTTAACCCATTCGTGCAGTGAAACACACACACACTAGTGAACACACTAGGCTGTGAGAATTTGTGACCGAAGCGGTGGGCAGCCCTTATCCACCGGCACCCGGGGAGCAGTTAGGGGGTTAGGTGCCTTGCTCAAGGGCACTTCAGTCATGTCCTGTCTGGGGATTGAACCAGAGACCTTCTGGTCACAAGACCAGATCCTTACCACTAGGCCATTGAACGGACGACCGACCGACCGACCGACCCGGCCAGGTCTGTCCGTCCAACAGTTTACTGGACAAATATCCAAGACCTGGCAACCTTGGACTCCACTGTGCTGCCTTTTGTGGCACTCTTTCTTGGATCATTGCACTTCCGTTACTCTGGGTTTGATTCTTTTAACTGTAACCCACCAGTTTTTCTTTTTATTATACGGTAATAATAATAATGCAGGTGAATCAGGTTTAGATTACTACATTTTATAAATGTATTGCAGGCCCCGAGTGGCTCAGCAGGCTAAGACGTTGACACTATGACCCGAGGATCGCAAGTTCAAATCCTGGTCGTGCTGTTTGCCAGTGTAACGTGATGGGGAGAGCCCCCTAGTGGATGTGATGGGTTAATTGGCTACTACCACATTGGGAAGGATAGAAATTGGCAAAAATTATTTAAAAATAAATAAATAAATGTAATATATTGGCAACAGCATTAGCAAGATCTCCCACTGATCATTGTTGCATTTATATGTACTGATCTGAATTGAACTGAGCTGAACTGAATGCAGTTGAATCACAAAAGTACAAACAGAAGGAGGAAATGAAGATACACAGTCATATCAGAATTTGATGACTACCCCTTGTTTGGAACAAACTCGTTCCGAGACGTCACAGATGCCAAGTGACAGGGTTTTTCGGCTAAGCGAACACACCAGTCAGCTGTAGCTGAGTAAAACTATCATCATGGACAAAGGATGCAATTTGACTGATGTCCAAAAGGACATGATAATAGGGTACGAGGTGAAGGGTGGTATCATCTCAGAAACCACTAACTGGGACATTCCAGTGGGACAGTGAAGGTGTACTGAGAATGAACTTTTCATACATTGAGCCTCCCAACTGCCATAACAGTGGTGCCCCACAGGCCATTGATGCCAGAGGGGAGCAACAAATCTGACAAGTGGTACAGGCAACAGATACACCACAGTGTACCAGGTAACGTCTGTAATGAACAAGGAGCAACAAGGAAAGTGGTCCTGGATCATCCCGTCACATACCATCTGATGTCCCGGGTTCATTCCAGAATGTAATATTCTGATATGACTGTATGTGCAGGCTACATGGATGTATTTTCAATGGTTCAACCTGATGTTGCTCACCTAGTAGTCGGGCTGGCATGTAGGACAGAGATGAGGTCTCCAGAATGAGAACTTTCCACCATGCCCTGTTTTCATTGGCTTAGTGCTCTCCTGTGAGCATGTTGATGCCACAAGACAATACATTGGCCTTGAGTTCCCATATTCGCCCCTTTTACAAATCCCAGAATGCACCGCGCAACCGGCAACATCCGGTTTACCATTTTCTCTTGTTTGTCTGTGCCAGCTACACTACATAAACTGTTTACAACTTTATTTGGTAAGTAAATACTTACGTGATATCTACTAGCTTTTGTAACTATATGCAGATAATATTTCTTTTGATATTAAACATCATATGTTGTGTCAACTTGTATTTTCAATTTATGCAGTGGGTTTGTAGTGTAAATATGTTGTTGCAAGCTATCGTGTTGCATGCTATCAATACTAAGCTACACTATCACGCACAATAATTTGTGGTACACATTTTTTTATGAAAATAGCCAAAAATGAATTCATCTGGTGGATAGCCCTACAAATGTCACATTATGAAATAGTACATAAGCCACGCCTAGGCTATGGCCCTGCATGGCTTAATCAAGCCAGCCAGTGTATGTTTATATCAATAGAGGCCTATTTATTTATCAGTACAGTATATATTTCGGTATATAATTAGGGTAGAATAAAATAATGTTTGCAGTAACCTACCTCCAACAAAATGATCAGAACACACACTGTCATAGTCACTTGCTGACCAGTTTTCACACCTGATGGAATCTTCCCAAGTTTTCCTTAATGTGGTATCTTTAGGAAACCTATAGTACGATCTTTTCTGTTGCTGTTGTTTGTCTAGCCGTTGCCGATTACTGCATTGTGGTACACAACATCTAGAACCCTGATTGGCTTGTTTCTACGTATTTTAAACTCTCCTGCCGACACATTCACTGCTGCCATTATGTAAACAACTACATCGGATGTTGCCGTTCGCGTATGGAATTGTGGGATTGTGAATAGGGCGAATTGGTGTATTATTTAATTTAACTCGCAATAAAGTTACATAATGTTCGTAGGTCAGAGATTATAATACTCATCTTTTATATTTGTGCACATAAAGTGACATTTTAAGCCTAGTTTTGTTGTTGCTGTTTGAATAGTAATTTACTCAAAACACCAAATGAAATATTTTAGTAATTTGACGCATTTAATTTAATCACGTAAAAAACACATTTTCTCATGTAATCACGTGACGCAGCTTCAATTAAGTTGTGAACACAAATGAACTTTTACACAGTGTCTCATTTTCTGATGTGCTGTAGGATTAGTTGCAGGCCTGATGTGACGAGAGTGAGGGAGAGTGAGCTGCATATGGAGAACTGTGTGTTGAGTGTTTGACCATGTGTTGTCTTGATGTTTACTTGTGACCATGTGAAAGTAGATCACTGTCAGTGATTGACCCCAGTGTGTGTGTGTTCTAGAGAGTGTGAGAACCATATGGAGGTCTCTCTCTCATTCTCTCTGAGCGTGTCTCTCTCTCTCTCTCTGTGTATGTATATGTACCTCCCTCCATCTCTCTATCCCTCCCTCGCTCTCTGTTGTTCATTTTCTTTCTCTCTCTCGCGCTCTCTCTCTGTCTCTCTCTCTCTCTCTCTCGCGCTCTCTCTCTGTCTCTCTGTCTCTCTCTGTGTCTCTGTCTCTCTCTTTCTCTGTCTCTCTCTCGCTCTGTCTCTCTGTCTCTCTCTCTCTCTCTCTGTCGCTCTGTCTCTCTGTGTATGTATATGTACCTCCCTCCATCTCTCTATCCCTCCCTCGCTCTCTGTTGTTCATTTTCTCTCGCTCACTCTCGCTCTCTCGCTCGCTCTCTCTCTCTCTTTGTGTCTCTCTCTGTCTCTCTCTCTCGCTCTGTCTCTCTCTCGCTCTCTCTCTCTCTCAATCTATCCTTCCCTCGGGTCTCTGTGGAATTTCCTATCTAACTCTCTCTCTCTCTCGCTCTCTCTCTGTCTCGCTCTCTCTCTCTGTCTCTCTCTGTGTTTCTCTCT
>BRDA01010451.1:57888-70748 GCA_036984385.1 Crenuchus spilurus
TAGTTGCAGGCCTGATGTGACGAGAGTGAGGGAGAGAGTGAGGGAGAGAGTGAGGGAGAGTGAGCTGCATATGGAGAACTGTGTGTTGAGTGTTTGACCATGTGTTGTCTTGATGTTTACTTGTGACCATGTGAAAGTAGATCACTGTCAGTGATTGACCCCAGTGTGTGTGTGTTCTAGAGAGTGTGAGAACCATATGGAGGTCTCTCTCTCATTCTCTCTGAGTGTGTGTCTCTCTCCCTCCTCCTCCTCCCTCTCTCTCTGTGTATGTATATGTACCTCCCTCCATCTCTCTATCCCTCCCTCGCTCTCTGTTGTTCATTTTCTCTCGCTCTCTCTCGCTCGCTCTCTCTCTCTCTCTCTGTGTCTCTCTCTGTCTCTTTGTGTCTCTCTCTGTCTCTCTCTCTCGCTCTGTCTCTCTCTCGCTCTCTCTCTCTCTCAATCTATCCTTCCCTCGGGTCTCTGTGGAATGTACGCATTCCGGAATTCCTCCGACGGAATAAAACAGGGGGATGCTTCCTGCTCTCCTAGGGAAAGATGTTGAACTGTGTGTGTGTGTGTGTGTGTGTGTGTGTGTGTGTGTGTGTGTGTGTGTGTGTGTGTGTGTGTGTGTGTGTGTGTGTGTGTGTGTGTGTGTACAAGCACAAGAGGCTGAAACAGTGGGCCGGGTTGGAATGTTCTTGACGAGTTACTGCAGGTTGCTTCTGCCCCTATCCACTGGCTGTAATCTCTCCAATCACACACACACACACACACACACACACACACACACAGATATATATATATATACAGGAGTTGATTTGTGTAGAAGTGCAGTCTTACAGCTGGGCTTCAGCTTCAACTCCCTTTTTTTGGCTCCAGTGCTGTCTGGTGTTGAACTAAAGTGCACTAAATTTAATCACCTTTATTTATGCACAATTCAGTTCAGTTCACTGCTGTTTATTTAGTGCGTTAACAACTAACTGAAAAGAACTGACCTGAGTTTAATGAAACAGAACTGAATTGAATTCAGTTGAGCTAAGTTGAATCAAAAAGTGCAAACAAATGGAAGACAAAAATGTGGATGTGTACTCATAGTTGTTTGTTTTATGAGCCTGTTGTTTAGCCTTATTGTTACTAAAAATAAAATGTTCTCTGATGAACCGAATGTCCTCGGGTACAAATGTAACCCTCCAGCCCTCAGACTGACATCTCGGACAGAGATAAGGTCTCCAGGATATCCTCAAGAACTTCTTTCCCATGTTTCACTGTCATTGGCTTAGTGCTCTCCTCTGAGCATGTTGAAGCAGTTACAGGCTTGATTCAATGTTCAGTTCTAAGGCCAATGTTGGATTTTATTATTATTATTTATTATTATTAAGAGGTGTCATGTCGATTCTGACTATGGTCACAGCAGTTTGGGTATTTAGGTCTTCATGATTTTTTTGACTGTATCCATCCATCTTGTGGTTGGTCCTCTTCATCTTTTACCTTCAACTGCTACAGCATAACGTTCTCCTCAGGTGAGCCTCTGTATTCAGTATTCTACTGAAAACAGTATTTTGGACACAGAATACACTATTTCACTTGTTTACATTGAAACTACGGTCTCCTTTATGTTCTAAAGGCATTTGCTGACTGACACTTTACAAAAGTACATTTGGGAACAATACATCAGCCGACTATAAGAGGTTTTAATGGAGTTTAAAGCACTCGTCACTGTTTTCAGGCCTACAGCCTTTCTAAATATCAGAATCCAACTTTGCTTTCTATATTTGTGCCCATTTCCACAGCACTCCTTCTCAGCCAGGCTGACCAATGGGAATGCAGATGTAGATTTGGCCAGTTTATTGTTTATTTGGGCTGTTTGTGTTACTTTTACGCTTCCTCTGAGAGGCATACCTTCACCAGACCTGCTAATGGAAGTCAGTAGCCACTTTTTATCATGATTTAATTGACATGGCACTAATTAATGGCCATTTCTGTTGAATAACATTAGCATTTTTGAGGAAATCTTTCATCTGAAGGCACAATCCAAACAATGTAGCAGTCCCATGAAGTGTATTAGGCTTTGCAGTAGGCGCCATCTGCTGGCTGTTGCTGGTATTGGCACTGCAACATCATTTTAGAGTTTTTCTATATGCATTTCTATCTTCATCAGAAGGCCAAAATTGACTTGCATTATGTACAACTGAATGTATTCATGTACATAAATGTCATTTAATGCCCTTTTGTTCCTTCTTTTTGTAGAGCGAGAGTGCCAATGACGAAGGTGGAGAAGGAGAGGGAGAGGGAGAGTATGTAAACCTGTACTCTGCCACCCAGGCCAATGGAGACGCCACACACCACTCAGTGAGTTTGTGTGTCAGGTCATGTTTGTGTTCTGTATCTTTGTGCTAAAGACACTACATGGACAAAGTGCTGGTATACAAAATATTAAATAATCTTTTTCACGTATTAGAATTTGTATTAGATCATTTATAATGCTAAAGCTTGGTCTGCATTGATTTGCTGACTCATCTGAAGCTGTGATTGGCCACAATGAAATAATGTAATTGGTTAATGAGCTCATTTGCATTTTACAGCCTTCTACAATAAGTTACGTAATTTGTAGTATGTTGTTTCAAAGCCTCTTCTCCTTTTCCCCAGGACACGCCCACACACTGTGATGATGTAATTCAGGACCCCGCCCCCCACATACCGCCATCCAATAGCAAAGAGGCATTAGCCAAGGAAAGGTATAGATGTTTGGTTCATTCTTACACAAAACCAGGGCTTAATTTGTGTAGAGACGAGCTGCACCCACATCCAGCAGCTCTGGCACCTACAGTGGTGCTTGAAAGTTTTAGAACCCTTAAGGATTTTCTATATTTCTGCATAAATTTGACCTAAAATTTAGTCTGAAGTTAGATAAAGAGAACCAAATCAAACAAATGCCATCTATTCACACACAGAGAGAGAGAGCATGGCCAATTTTAGCATGGTCAAGCAGTATGACCCAGGATTTGTTCATAGTATCACTGCTTTAGTCTTTTAAAGCCCTAGAGAATGTTTTATATTATTCTCCAGTATATCCTTATGGCTCAGCTTAAGCGAAACGTAAAACGGGTATTGTAAACGTAAGTTTTAAGTATCGTAAATGCAAATCTGTAAATGAAACTGTAAACTCGTAAATTAAAAACATAATCATAAATGAAAAATACTGGTTTTAAATGTAAAACTTACATTTTTGCTTCTCATTCTTATTTTTCACTTCACAAGTTACATTTACGATACATTTATTTTTCACCCTTTTTTGACGGGGGGCTCAACGCTCATTGACTACAGGGACAGGATATTATGACATCACTTCATCCGAAAACAAACCCCAAAGGTGCAGATCTATATTAAGCAGCATCAGGGTTGCCAGGTCCCCAAAAAGCTCCATTCCGATCTCCAACATAAAGCGCCCTCCCTATACAACCTGACACCAGCCTAAATTGTAGAGGCATCCAATCACAGATATTATTGTTAGCATTATTATTATTATTAGTAGTAGTAGTAAATATAATGTAAGAACATACCTCCCTTATTGCTTTTCTTTGCATTTAAAATATCCCCTTTTCTCTACTCTAAATGTATATGTTCAGATCCCATTCCAGTAAGTTATCTAATACTAGTAAATCTACCCCAATTCTCTTCACACTCAGTTGTTCCCTGCAGTTTAACTCCTTGTGTACACCACAGTCATAGCCATAAAAATCACTTATAGTATCACAGACATTTTGAGCATTTAACTGTGGTGTTAAAACCATAAGGAGTTAAAAGGTAGAGAGACCTGGCAACCCTGCTGCTGCTTAATGCAGATCTACTCCCCACTGTCTATGTAAGTCCACCCTTTAGTAAGTAATCCTGCAAAGTGCAAAAGTTCTCATCCTTCACCAAAAACAACTGATTTAATGCAATTTGTAAAATTTTGGGGTTTGTTTTTGGCTGAAGTGATGTTGTAATATCCTGTCCCTCTAGCTAATGAACATTGATCCCCACCTCCCCATCAAAAAAGGGTCAAAAATAAATGTATCGTAACTGTAATTTGTGAATGGTAAACGTAACTTGTGAAGTGAAAAATTAAAATGAAAAGCAAAAATGTATTTTTTGTAAAAAAAAATTTCATTTACAACCAGTATTTTTCATTTATGATTGTTTTTAATTTACGAGTTTACAGTTTCATTGACATTTACGTTTACGTTTTTGATACTTAAAACTTACGTTTACAATACCTGTTTTACGTTTACGCTTAAGCTGAACCTGTTTTGACGCCATATATCCTGTCTTCAGGCTTCTTAATGTCTTGTTCCTGATTGCTCTGATTGTTGTTCCATCTATCTTGTTGCTGGTCCTCTTCTTCTTTTACCGTCAACAGTTCTACACAGTTATCTTGACCAACAAACTTGTTCTTTCTCTTAAAGTGTCGAAAAAGAGCTTCAATTTAGCCTGAAATGAACCTAACACTCTTGCTTGTTTCAGGCTGAAGTCAGCAGACTCTGAACACGTCAAAGAAGATGTGGACGAACTTTCTCTCATTGATCACAAAGAGATCATGAATCGCATCACACTCAAAGCAGAGGTACAGATCTTTATAAGTATGTATATAAATGACATAGAATCATGTGTTCACATGTGCAAACTACCACAGAGATGCTATTTTTTGAGTAATGGATCATTCTCAGTGGCACTGACGTTGTGGTGGCGAGTTGGTGTGTGTTACTGGCATTAGTGAAGCATACACTACAGCAGCGATTCTCGACTGGTGGGCCGCGGACACGTTCTGGGTGGGTCACGGACAGTTTGTTAAAAATAAATACATTTTAAAACAATTAAAAACTAAAAATAAATCTTATCTGATGATGTACTCGTCGTTTATGTTGAAGATGCGCGCAGCATACTCGTTGCCATGGTAATCACCATTTGTTTACCCTTCTCTTTAAATTTGTGGTGATGTTCAGAGGCAAGATGGCAAAAGGCAAATATAACCCGGAGCATTTGAAATGTGGATTTTCGTTTATTGAGGACAAACACGGACAGAAACCTCAGCGTGTTATTTGTAATGAAGTGCTGGGCATGAAAACATCCAAAGTAATGCAACATTTACAAACAAAACATGTCTGTAAAGCCGGTAGAGCTTTTTAAAAAGAGGACTTCATGAGCTGAAGGCACGGACGTAATTTGGGGTGGGACGGGACATGTCGCTTTCGCTTTTTAAAAAGGCAGTTTTGGACCCCTGTAGTTTTTACCTTCCAAAAACAATGTTGCGCTGTATTAAAAGTAGACGAGTCGAGCATTAGGACCCAGCAGAATTCCAAGCCGCTCAATCTGAAGCCTGTTTAACTTTAGACCGCACACAAGCTCAACGATTGGCTTTCCTGTTTCTTGCTAACGTGTGATTGGCTGTCCCCGCTGACACTCCATCAAACAGTGTGCGGCTACCAGTCTGTGATAAGTCATCCAGTTACATGCCTCTAATTTGAAAGATTGTCAAAATAATTAAGAATTTCGGCTTGTTTTTACTCAGAAATGAGGTATAATTTTATGTAAATGAGGTCTGTTGACCGTACAGTCCAAACATAAGTGTAAAATTGGTGGTAATTTGTTGGAGTTAAGTTGACTGAAAAGGACTGGGTGATGATTTTATGCTACATGCTTTTAACAGTTATAATAAATACGTTATATTATTAAATAAATATTTAATAATAATATGTAATAATATATTAATATATCTTTAATGATAAATATAAATGTTATAATTTTATTATTAATAACACTTAATGGTTATTATTAGTATATTATTAATAGTATAATAAAATATAATAATATAAATCATCATTTGTAAGTAATGTATTGTAGTAATAATAATGGTTATTAGTTAGTTTAATAATAGCCATTTTAGCTATTTTATATTAGTTAGTTTTATAAAAAGGCTATTTTTCAAAAATAAATTAGTTTGGGTTGTAATTCTATAGAAGTGGGTCATGACTAAATGTGCCTTGTCATGTTGATGTGTTTGAAATCTTATGAAGAAAGAGGCTTTAAGGTTTGAGAGGGTGCAGCTGAATAAGCTGTCTCTCGGGTCAATGTTGCCCCCTATTGGACACAATTGCTCACTACATCTCACTAGTTCCTAACTAATCCTGCATTCAGAGTGTGTGCCATGGCTGCAGCAGACTGCCAACAGCAGCTGAGTGTGGATATTTAACACAAAAGCTTTACCTTTCATAGTAAAGTTGTGATTGATCTGTATTCACATGCACAGGGCTGGAGAGTGTGTGTACACTAAGATGTGTGTGTGTTCTTAGAAGCTTTGAGTTTCTCTGCAGAGGCAGATGTCAGTCCAGCCACACACACACGCAGACACACACACACAACTCGCGCTCAGCTGCGGTATTATAGGGAGCTGGCTCATTGAGCCAGGCTTGACTGGTCTGCAGTAATCTCTCTCTCTCTCTTTCTCTCTTTCTCTCTCTCTCTCTCTCTCTCTTTCTCTCTCTCTCTCTCTCTGTGTCTCTCTCTCTCAGGGTGATGATGGGCCTGATGTGAGAGCCGGTTCCAGTGATATTCTGCTAGTCCACGCTACAGAAACGGATCGTAAAGGTAATTTTGCATCACAGCTTTAGGTCTCTTGTAGCTGTTTATGGTGTTAGTTTAGCTGAAAATCTTCTAATTTAGTGCTTGAATGGATGATTTTACATGAGTGATCTTGTATTTTAAGGGTAAGAGATTTATTTGATGTATTTTAAGTGTGTGTGTGTGTGTGTGTGATAGATTTGGTGCTGTACTGTGAAGCTTTTCTGACTACATACAGAACCTTCATCACACCTGAGGACCTCATCAAAAAACTACACTATAGATATCCTTTACTTTTTGTGTGCGTGTGCGTGTGCATGTGTGTGTGTGTGTGTGTAAGAGACATTTGTAGTGATTGCTTTGCTCCTTAACTGCGGTGCACATACACTAGTTTCTGCCACAGTCCGGACACATTTAAGAAGCGTGTCAGTAAGAACACCTTCTTTGTGCTGGTGAGGGTGGTGGATGAGCTCTGGTGAGTGAACTTTTATTGTTATAATTGTAATAAACTGTAATAATGATTAATTAAATGACTTGGATGTAAACAGTCATTCAGGCGGGTTTGGTTCTGTTGCTTTATTCAGCTTAGAGTCAGAACCGCTCACAGTGGTGATGATGGGAACCAGATGTCTGAAGAGTTGAAAGCACACATCAGCAGATGTCTGAGACATTGTTTTGATGGGTTCTGAAGTGTTTACAGATGCAGTCAGTGGTGAAGAGATACACACCTTGTATTGGCTTTTTTGAGGCCGTAATTAAAGTGGATTCTATGACAGCACAGTGACTAAACCGTATACAGTATGTGAGGCTCTAGACCACATCTTTGGCCAAGAAGGAGCTGAAGACAACACTGATTATGATCCAGTTCAAGAGACAACAGATACAGAACAGTCCAGTGATGATAAACAGGCCCTCTTGAGGTTTTTGTCACGTTTTATTCAAAGAATTGAAATGTTTCCATGTTTTCATCCCAACCTGAGAGGAGAGGTTAGCTCTCAACTGCAATTCTCATCAAAATGACCTCAAACTCAACAAGATATGCCATTTCCCAAGTTAATGACAAAATCCTACTTCCAACTGTTTCTTGTGTACTTTTGGGTCGAAGTCGTTGGTGTTATGTAATTAATAAAGCAACCAGTTTTGCCTGCGAACACAAAGGATGTGATTTTGTGCCACTACAAAAATAAATAAATAAATAAATAAAAATTAAAACCTTGAAATGGTTCCAAACTATTGTTCTTATTAAAGTTTGAGACACAGCATTCTGTAATAAACAGCACAATTTGTTTAATCTGAGCATTTGTTATAGTCAAGCTAATCGATACATTACGCTTTTTTAAACAAAAAAAAAAATGACATGGGCTCAGGTCATAAACAGCAAATAGAAATTCAGAACTTGCCTTGTTTACATGAACTTAAGTAGATGTGCAATGTGTGTATTATGTTGTATTTTTAATCCGTTATAATAAGGCAGTCATTTTTGACTGGGAACACAAAATTTTATTAACTTGAAATGAACAGCAGGAAAACTTTTCCTGTTGTTCCCGTGTTTTCCTGGAGCAGAGGAATATGTACAGTTACCATAAAATATCAATATTTTAGAGAGGAGACCGTGTCCGAGACAGTGGAGACCGTGTCCGAGACAGTGGAGACCGTGTCCGAGACCGTGTCCGAGACCGTGTCCGAGACCGTGTCCGAGACCGAGGAGACTGAGATTATAATAATTTTTGGAGGTTTAAATTGCTGGGGTCAAATTGACCCCAAAATAAATGATGTTATTAAATATGAACAGAATATGAGGGTGAAGTTAGGTTAGAGACTCACAGGGTATTCTTGACTCTTGTTTGTCCTGGTTATAGTACAATTCTGTTATCGTCAACTTTTTTCTGGGAAATTTTGTCCCAGTTATTGCTCATCCGCCCGGTTTTTGTTGCCGTGCCCACGTGACTCATGATTCATTCTGGCTTTGTTTCTCATTGATATCGCTCAAAACAAACTAAAACACGTCTCACTAAAGCAACGGTGCGCAGCGCTACCACCTGAAAACGGGTGCGAAAACAAATCTCAGTCTCGACAACGGCTGCTCTAAAAAGGAGGATAAACCCATAAGAGTGATGTTAAGTGTTAGTGAGGTCAGGATGTTGGATGATCAGCACCACCAACTCATCCCAAAAGGACTGGATGGAGTTCTGTATTTTAATCTGCTCTGTGTGGTTCTGTTTCAGTCTGGTGGAGCTGACGGAGGACATATTGAGGCAGCTGATGGACTTGGTGTTCCGACTGGTGTGCAACGGAGAACTTAGTTTGGCTCGTGTTCTCCGCAAGAACATACTAGATAAAGTAGAACAGAAGAGACTACTGCGACACACAAACCCCCTTAAACCACTTGCTGCACGAGGCGTCTCTGCCAGGTGAGAACACACACACACACACACAGCTGAGCATGTGCATTTTGGTGTTTACAATTGTATGTACAACACTCCGGCTGTATCTCTCTCTTTCTCTCTGTTTCACTCTTTCTGTCTCTCTGTCTATCTCTTTGTCTCTCTCTCTCTGTCTCTCTGTCTGTCTATCTCTTTGTCTCTCTGTCTCTGTCTCTGTCTCACTTTTTCTGTTTCTCTCTGTCTCTGTCTCACTTTTTCTGTTTCTCTCTGTCTCTGTCTCACTTTTTCTGTTTCTCTCTCTCTCACTGTCTCACTCTTTCTGTCTCTCTGTCTCACTGTCTCACTCTTTCTGTCTCTCTGTCTCACTTTTTCTCTCTGTCTCTCTGTCTCTCTCCCTCTCTTTTTCTTGTCTCCCTCCCTCTTTTCTGTCTCTCTCTCTCTCTCTCTCTCTCTCTCTCTCTCTCTCTCTCTCTGTAACACTCTTTCTGTCTCACTCTTTCTGTCTCTTTGTATCGCTCTCTCTTTGTCTCTCTCTCTCACTTTCTGTCTCTCTCTCTCTGTCTCTGTGTCTCTCTCTCCCTCTCTTTTTCTTGTCTCCCTCTCTCTCTCTGTATCACTCTTTCTGTCTCTCTGTCTCATTCTTTCTGTCTTTTTGTCTCGCTCTCTCTTTGTCTCACTTTTTCTGTCTGTCTCTCTCTCTGTCTCTGTGTCTGTCTCTCTCTGTCTCTCTCCCTCTCTTATACTTGTCTCCCTCCCTCACTTTTTCTGTCTCTGTGTCTGTCTCTCTGTGTCTCTCTCCCTCTCTTTTTCTTGTCTCTCTTTCTGTCTCTCTGTCTCTTTGTCTCGCTCTCTCTTTGTCTCTCTCACTTTTTCTGTCTTTCTCTCTCTCTCTCTCTCTGTCTCTGTGTCTGTGTCTGTCTCTCTCCTTCTCTTTTTCTTGTCTCCCTCCCTCTCTTTGTCTCTCTCTCTGACTCTTTCTCTCACTCTTTCTGTCTTTCTGTCTCTCTCCGTGTCTCTCTCTGTCTCTGTCTCTCTCTCACTCTCTCTTTTTGTCTCTCTCTCTCTCCAGACCCGGCACGCTGCATGATTTCCGCAGTCATGAGATTGCTGATCAGCTCACACTTCTGGACGCTGAGCTGTTCTACAAAATTGAGGTACACACCCTGGATCACTGTGTGTATGTGTGTGTGTTAGTTAGATGCTGAGAACATACTAATCCTGATATAATGAACTCTCTCTCTCTTCTTTTTTGCAGATCCCGGAGGTGCTTCTGTGGGCAAAGGAGCAGAATGAGGAGAAAAGTCCCAACCTGACTCAGTTTACAGAGCACTTTAACAACATGAGCTACTGGTACACTCACACTACACACTACGCCTCCACCCTTAACACTAAACACTACACGTTTAACTTTGACACTATGGCCTGAGGATCAGGTGGTCATGCTGCTTCACCATCAGCAGCCAGTGCGCTGAGAGAGAGGCAATGCTCTCTCCGGGTGGATAGATGGCGTGCTGTCTCCATCACTCCCACGGTGATGCTGGCTGGCTCAGGTGTCTGTTAGCTGATGTATCAGAGCTGGGGATCCTGCTCCAAATGTGCTGGCTGCCCAGCATTCATGCATCAGCAGCAGTTTAAAAAGAGGCGGTGACTGACTTCAAATGCATCGGAGGAGGATTGTGCTTACATTTTGCATGACGGCTCACAATTTTACTTCAGAAGCTGTGTGGAGACTATGATAAAGTCCACAAATGCTGCTGCTCCTGATACTCTTCTTTGGCAAGAGTTAAGAGTGATGAATAGTGTTTATTGAGGTTATTTATGGACTAATACCTCCTTGTAGTGCTGGGTGATAAAACGATATCGATTTTTTTCACGACAGTTTTCCCCTCGATGACGATGATAAGCCCGGACAATAGAATTCGATAAGCTTTAAAGTTCGTTTTCATTTCCTGTCTAAGCAGCTTGACAGTGAGTTCTGAAGTCTAATACTGCTGCTTGTTAGCTCCTCCTCACCAGCGCTGCCAAAATACACTGTTGTGTTTAAGACAAGCTGTGATTGGCCGGGCGAGAGAGCGCGAGGTTGCTGTGTGCTCATCTGTTTGTGTGAAAAGGAGAAGCAGAATGGGCTCGCTGTGTGTGTGTGTGTGTCTCAGTGCTAGCATTAGCCTGTTAGCTTGGCTCTCTAGCCTGTTATTTTGGAGTGGCTGCAGCCGACAGCAATCACTGTAAGTTTCAACAATAAAGCAACGACTGTAAACGTCTTTCTCGTCCATCCTTTCAACACCTCCAGCCGGACGCTACAATATTATGTTCTGGCAATAAACATTTAAATATTTTAAATAGTAACATTTCATGTATTTAGTCTGAAGTTTTTAGAAATATGTTGTTTGAAACTGTGACAGTTTTAGAAAATTTAATATCGTGATAATTATCAAGATTGATTAATATAGAAAAAATTATCATGATAAAATCTTTGGCCATATCGCCCAGCTCTACCTCCTTGTGTATCCACGATATTTCATGTGCCATAATGCTTTCCACAAAATCTTTTCTTCTGGTGGAAACTAAACAACTGTTTTAAAGTCTATAAACTCACTGCTAACAAGTGAGACAACAACACTGAGCTAATAAGTGGTGACACTGTCCCACCTCAACGTTCTAGCACAGACGACTGAGTATCAGGAGCAGCAGCTTTTGTGAAGTTTATCGTCTCTGAACTGCTAGAAAAACGACTTTTCTTCAGATATAATTTGGGTGACTGCAACCTTTTTAAGTAGTACACTGTTCTGACTACTCTGTACCCACCTGTCCACTAGGGTGCGCTCTATAATCATCCAGCAGGAGAAAGCTCAGGACAGGGAGAAGCTTCTGCTGAAATTCATCAAGATCATGAAGGTAAAAGACCTTTACTGAGCGCTCCGTAAAGCTACACACAACCGCATACACACCAACCTGTCCAGCCTGTCTCCAGACCTGAAACACACAGGAATGTGAACTGGTGGACATGAACAAATCAGGCTTAGTATTGATTTCTGATCTCGTCTTAAGTTAAAAGTGTTGTTTTAAAGAAAATCATAATCACATAAATAAACAAATCTTAGCATCAGTCTAGATCTGAAAACATTATATGAGAATATTTTTGTTTAGAATTTGGGAGAATTGTTCTCAGTAGTTCATAGAATAAACCACAGACCTACACACAGTAAAAGGCTCTTCATTCCACTGCTGTACTGAAGAAATGTGCTGTATTTTAAATTCTTTTGAATCTGAAATGAGCTTCTAGCTAAACTGCATATATGAAAGTGTTCTTATGTTTTAATTCTAAAGTAAATCCTCCTGAATCTTGTTTTGCAGCACTTACGAAAGCTGAATAACTTCAACTCCTATTTGGCCATTCTGTCAGCTCTGGACTCTGCACCAATCAGGAGGCTCGAGTGGCAGAAGCAGACATCTGAGGTATTAAAGAGCTCCAGTGTTTTTTCTTCTTTATTAATATTTGGTGTATAAATGAAGCACAACACATTACAAAGCATTTCTCTCTCTCTCTCTCTCTCTGTCTCTCTCTCTCTCTCTCTGTCTCTCTCTCTCTCTGTCTCTCTCTCTCTCTGTCTCTCTCTCTCTCTGTCTCTGTCTCTCTCTCTGTCTCTGTCTCTCTCTCTCGCTCTGTCTCTCTCTCTCGCTCTGTCTCTCTCTCGCTCTGTCTCTCTCTCGCTCTGTCTCTCTCTCGCTCTGTCTCTCTCTGTCTCTCTCTCTCTCTGTCTCTCTCTGTCTCTGTCTCTGTCTGTCTCTGTCTCTCTCTGTCTCTGTCTCTCTCTCTCTCTGTCTCTGTCTCTCTCTCTCTGTCTATGTCTCTCTCTGTCTATGTCTCTCTCTGTCTCTCTCTCTCTCTGTCTCTCT
>BRDA01010451.1:70848-86362 GCA_036984385.1 Crenuchus spilurus
CGCTCTGTCTCTCTCTCGCTCTGTCTCTCTCTCGCTCTGTCTCTCTGTGTCTCTCTCTACATCTCTTCCTATGTCTGTTTCTCTCGCTCTTGCTCTGTTTTTCCGTCTCTGTCTCGCTCTGTCTCTCTGTCTCTGTATATGTCTCTCTACATTTCTTTCTACGTATGTCTCTCTGTCTCGCTCTCTCTTGCTCTCTACACGTCTCTGTCTCTCTCTCTCTATACATCTCTGTTTCTCTCTACACGTCTCTCTATGTCTGTCTATCGCTCTTGCGCTCTGTCTCGTCTGTTTCTCGATGTCCCTTTCTCTACGTTTCTCTGTGTCTCTGTCTCGTCTGTCTGTCTGTCTTTGTGTGTCTCTCTCTCTCTCGCTCTACACATCTCTGTCTCTCTCTGCACATCTCTGTATGTCTGTCTCTCGCTCTTGCGCTCTGTCTCGTCTGTTTCTCGATGTCCCTTTCTCTACGTCTCTCTCTGTCTCTGTGTGTGTCTTTGTGTGTCTGTCTGTCTGTCGCTCTCTCTCTCTCTCTCTCTCTCTCCTCTCTCTGTCTGTCTCTCTCTCTCTCAGGGTTTGGAGGAGTACTGCACTTTGATTGACAGCTCGTCCTCTTTTAGAGCTTACAGAGCAGCGTTGGCTGATGTGGAGCCTCCCTGCATTCCTTACCTGTGAGTTTGTGTATATACCTGTGCCCATACATACCAGAGAGCCAAAACATTAAAACTATTTTGACCATGGACCATGACTGGTGTATGTCATAGAGCTCCAAGCTCTGCATGTTCTGACAAGTTCCCTTGTGGAAGCAGCATTAAACACTACTACACTACATCCCAGTGTTGCTTATAATAACATCTCCATCTTTTCTCATCACACTAACTGAGACTTTACCAGGATATAGTCTGAGTATTATGCAAGATAACGACTCAACTTAGGAGAATCTAAATTACACTGTACGTCCAAATGTTTGTGGACACCCCTTGTAGAGAGCTTGTAGGACTAAACATTAACCTATTGGCACCATGTCTAATGTCAGGTGTGGGCTAGAGGGTTATTATACCCAGCATTGATTGTCTGCTGTTTGAGATGAGTTGGGGATGAGGTGGTGGTGGTGATCATCCTACATTCTGACATCACTATCGCTCTTGTTGCTGAATGCAATCAGATTCTCACAGCAATGCTCCAAAATCTAGTATTGAAACATTAAATGAGCAGGTGTCCCAATACTTTTTTTCCATATAGTGTATATTATCTCTATGCCTAACACAGGCTATGATGATACACATATACTGTGCCAACATGACCCAGTAGCTACTTTAAGTTTAATATTAGACCTGTTTCTAATGGAGTCTGGTCCTGGTAAATGCTGAAGCCCCTCAGTCTGTAAATATGCATTAAAGCCCCATTTAAAGGCCTTTGCATTGCAAGTGTTGACATTCTTCTCTTGTTAGGGGGCTGATCCTGCAGGACCTGACGTTTGTTCACCTGGGGAATCCGGACCTGATTGATGGGAAGGTGAACTTTTCAAAGCGCTGGCAGCAGTTCAACATCCTGGACAGCATGAGGCGCTTCCAGCAAGTGTAAGTGACCCTCCTTCAGTTACTTTCGGCAATGTTTATCCTCAGTGTATCTCCGCGGAATACTCTTACCCTTATCAGCTGAATATTTATTCTACAGAGCAAAGTTAGTGGCGTTTTTAGCTCCACAACTCCCGTCTGCCAGTATTTCACTAAAAATGTGTCACTTGCTGGAACGACCACACATGAAGTAGTGAACCTTTAAATAATGGATGTGTCTGCTGGTTTGAGACAGACTGTACAGTATATGAAAACTGGACCATAACATGAGTAGAAAAGTGAGGCCAAAACGTTTTTGTCGCCCTCTAGTGGCAGGTTGCAGTGCAATTTCAAACTCCGCCCACAATTGTTTTATTGAATGGGAGCTACAACAAACTTTGAAATAAATTCCGCAAGCTGTACCTACTAATTAACTCCCAGTATTTCTCTTTCTGATAAATGTGTTTTATAGATGTTGTTTAGGGATATTTAAAGGGGTGTGGTGATTAGGTAATTGACAGCTTGGTTGAGTTGTTTGATGAGATATTCTCGCGACTCGTCACTGCAGGTAGCAATACAGCTTGGCTTATTTGACATTCTCTGACTCTTAATAAGATTTAAACTTCCCTTTGATGGCTTTTAAAGAGATATTGTGTTTTGGTCAGTAACAGACACTCAAAAGGGGTGTGACCCCAACACAGAGGGGCGGAGTTCAGGCTTTAGCGCTGCCTTGTCTTCCGTCTCCACTGCACATGCTCTGGTTGCAGTTTGCATCTAATGTGCAAGTGCAACCAGAATGGCAGTATCCATTTCGGCCATTTTTTTTACTTCACAGTTAGAGTAAACAGAAGTCCAGTTCTAATATACAGCCTGTGGTTTGAGAGCCCAATGATTACATATCTGGATGTACAAGTTCCCTTATGTGGAAACAGAAGTCAGAGAGAGACACTGTGTAAACACAGTCTTCACCCTCCTAGAGTCAGAGACATTACAAGTGATTGAGAAAGTCCTTGCAGGTGATTGGCTGCCACTACATTGGGGAGAAAATGTAGTCAAAAAATTTGGTAACACTTTCTAAGAAGCCTGCATTTATAAGTCATTATAAATGTGTTTATAACTCTTTATTTCTTGGTAATAATGCTTTATAAGCATACTTATAAACTCTAACAATGCATCATGAGGCTCTAATGATATATTATAACTCAGGGTTTGATGACTTATACACGTTATAATTGTGCTGGGCGATAAAACGATATCAATTTTTTTCACAATAAAGTTTTCCCTCGATGACAAAGATAAGCCGGGACAATAGAATTCGATAAGCATTAACGTTCCTTTCCATTTCACGTCTAAGCAGCTTGACAGGGAGTTCAGAAGTCTAATACTGCTGCTTGTTAGTTCCTCCTCACCAGCGCCGCCAAAATACACTGTTGTGTTTAAGACAAGCTGTGATTGGCCGGGCGAGAGAGAGCGCAAGGTCACTGTGTGAGAAGGAGAAGGGGGGCTTGCTGTGTGTGTGTGTGTGCGTGTGTGTCAGTCGGAGTGCTAGCTAGCATTAGCATATTAGCTTGGCTCTCTAGCCTGTTATTTTGGAGTGGCTGCGGCCGACAGCAATCATTGTAAGTTTCAACAATAAAGCGACGACTGTAAACGTCTTTCTCATCCATCCTTTCAACACCACCAGTCGGACGCTACAATATTATGTTCTGGCAATAAACATTTTAATATATTAAACAGTAACATGTCATGTATTTGATGTTTTTAGAAGGATGTTGTTTAAAACTCTGACAGTGTTAGAAAATGTAATTTCGTGATAATTATTGAGATTGATCAATATAGAAAAATGTATCATGATAATTTTTTTGCCCATATCGCCCAGCTCTGTTACAACATTAATGTTATAATTCCTTATAAAGCATTATGAACATTCAAAATGTCATCACAGAGTGCTTCAAGTAAAGTGATTGACACATGAAGTTTTTTTTCCCTCGTTATAAGTCACTGAATCATGTTCTGGGTTTCTGTCTACAGGCACTACGAGCTGAAGCGGAACGATGACATCGTTTCTTTCTTCAACGACTTCAGCGACCACCTGGCTGAGGAGGCTCTGTGGGAGCTTTCATTAAAGATCAAGCCGAGGAACATCACGCGGCGCAGAACAGAGCGCGAGGAG
This sequence comes from Crenuchus spilurus, assembly GCA_036984385.1. Lineage (NCBI taxonomy): Eukaryota > Metazoa > Chordata > Actinopteri > Characiformes > Crenuchidae > Crenuchus > Crenuchus spilurus. The sequence continues at coordinate 74,572 of BRDA01010451.1, forward strand.
AAAACTTAGTAAAGGCCAGGCTAGAACCTCCAGTTTACAGTTGGGATGACGATGGGAACCAAGGACGGGGAAGAGCCTCTCTGTGGGATAAAGACAATAAAATCATGCAGACTGAAGCCAAGGCAATATTCTCTCCTGAGAGGAGAGGGAAGCTTTTACAGATATATGCATATACACACAGACTGGAGTGTATGCGAGAACCTGTTCTGTGTGAACGTTTCCTTCCTTATTTTGAGGGGTTTTTTGTGAGACAGGTGCAGAGATTTGGGAGAGTTTGGCCAGTGTCTGCATTAGTGGACTTATTAAGAGGACTTGCACACAGTGTCCATCCCTAATGGATGTAACATTTTGATTGATGGATGACTGCTGGGATTTTACGTGTTGGGCATAAAGCAACAGGAAATGAGGAAAGACTCTGAAATTATGGAGACAAAACTCCTTGGGTTATACTGGATGTGTGTGTGTGTGTGTGTCTCCGTCCCAATGGCATGGTCCGGCCAGACCAGACTGTGATGTCACAAAAGTGGGTGGGACGGCTGAGTGTTGCCACGCAACAGACTTGCGAGTGACAGTCGGGGTGTTTTTATTTCCTTGGTGTATGATATACCGTGTATGATAATTAAGTGTATGATGATGTACAGCTGCCTCGTGTAATCTCTGCATATACAGTAAACAGTTCAGAGAAGAGAACAGTTTTTTATTTGTATCTGAAACCAAACCGTTTATGCACTAAAAAAGGCAAAATAACTAAACAACAAAAAGCAAAAACAGTCGGACTGATGATGCTGTGATCTCTGTAAACTAGCCCCAGTGTCAGGATGTGTGTGTGTGTGTGTGTGTGTGTGTGTGTACCATGTCTGTGAATGAAATTGCTGAGAGAAAGTGTGTGTTGTGCTGTTTACTGATTCTTGGGATTTTCATTTGTGTTACACTCACCACATATTGTGCTTTCATCCCTCAATAAAGAGTATCTTTATAAATATATATGTATACACACACATGTAAAAAATTATTTTTCGATTTTCTTGTATTTCAGTCTTTGTGAGGACCAAAGGTCCCTACAATCTTTGTGAGGACCAGAGGTCCCCGTACTGATCGGAACATCTTACTGAAAATTGAATGCATCTGATTATGAACAAACTAAAAGGGCACAAAGACTGAATCAGGATTACTGGAGTCAAGTTTAGGGTTTAGAATTAGGGTCCTGGTGTAGATAAGTTTGGGTTAAGTATTAGATTAGATGTGTTTGCACACAATGGAATTTGACCTCCGCATTTAACCCATCAGCTCAGTGAACACACTAGACTATGTGAACATGTGCCTGAAGCGGTGAGCAGCCCTATCCATGGCGCCCAGGGAACAGCTGGGGGTTAGGTGCCTTGCTCAAGTCAACTTCAGTCATGACCTGCACAGGGATCAAACCAGCAACCTTCCGGTCATAAGACCAGATCCCTAACCACCAGATCACAGCTGCCTGTGGTTCTGTGGGTTATTCCCCTGTCTAAGCATCTGTACACAGCTGATGAGTGTTTGTTTATACACTGTACTCTTGGTTTTGGCTTCTTTATCACAAATGACTGCAGCGGTATGGTGTGGAGGCAGTTTGTGGCACTGCTGGGATGTTACTGAAGTCCAGGTTACTTTGAATAGTCCCGATTGGCTAAAAGAGTCTTTCAAGTGATCAGAAAATATGAATGATTATTAATATAATACCACATGCTTCCTGTTTACTGCTGAACACTCAATGTAGAAGCTTTTAGATGTCCAGTCCCAGAAATCATTTATTTCAGGCTGCGCAGCACTGAAGGGACATTGTTGCAAATCAGATTTGTGCCACAAGAGGGCGCCTTAAGCAGAATAGAAACTAAGTTCTATTTGAGACTCAAACATCAGTAACAAGATATGACAGGGTTGATTTGAAGCAGAATCTTTAATCAGCGGCTCAAAATAGTCTGAAATGAACAAACAGTAGAAAGAGGGTTTCCCGACTCATCCCTGTAGTGTGGAACTTAGGAGACTAATGATGCTCTGAACTGGAGTAGATGTTGGACTTGGTGGTAAGAGTTAAAAAGTATTTCCACTCAATAAATAAAAGCAAATATGCTAATTATTTAACATATATTGTAAATATAATTTAACTGTAGCTCATTTTAAGTCACATCTGTATTTTGGATCTGGAGTGTGAAACTGTTTTAAGAAGACAAACATCTCAAGTGAGGTGTTATTTAATCTTTATTTAATTTGAAACGTTTAAAAATATGAAGTGAATTAAGTGAGGAACTATTCACATTTATGAAAACCAACAAACTTTTGATGGAAAAGGAGGACTGATGGATACAAAATCTGAGAGTAGAAAACAAACACACAAATATTTAAGTGTTGATTAGAATAACAGATTACGTAATATTATTAAATATCACTATTACATTTGTGTGACTCAGATAAACCTGAAAATTTTCCAGAAATGTACTTTAAGGCAGTTAAAGCTACACAACCCATGTTCTCATGGCAGGATGGGTAGAAAAGTAAAATGTACTGGTGCAGCTCCCAAAACCAGAATATGGTGATAAATTTCATTTGTGTTCATAAAAAAGGTAAACGGTCATTTTATATTTCACGTCCCTTTTGTTGACGTTTGAATAGTAATTTACTCAAAGTCCAAATGACTTAAGTCACTTTAAGTTGAAATAAAACGACAGTTTAGCTTTTTGAAATAAAATATGAACAACAGTGACATTTTTCCACAATATTCACATTTTTTGATGCGACACTGCACATGAAAAAAGTTCAGGTAACAGTTCAAAGTCAGGCAGAGCTGCGTTTGGAAGGCAAAAGCTTGTAAAACCCTTAAACATTTCAACAGAGCTTAAACTGTCCCGGAACACCACCAGCCGCTCTATACTGGTGGTACTGGGGCATTAATGTTACCTAAGATGAGACTTCAGAGTTTATGGGAGGTGACCGATTGAAATTTGAGTTAAAGTAATCAGCACTGCAGTGACAAACATGATGACCCAATCAGACGCAGCAGAGCTGCTGACATTTTTAAAACACCTCAGTGTCACTACTGGAGTGAAAATAGTGAGCAACCAGCCAATAGTGTCCTGTGAGCATCAGTGAAGGACTAGAGGACCAACACAGACTGTGCTGAGCTGCCGTCTCCGACTTTACATCTACAAGGTGGACCAACAAGGTGGGTGTGTCAGAGTGGAAACAGTGTTTAACATCTCCAGCAGCTCTACTGTGTCTGATCTACTCAACACACTCTAACACCACCACCACGTCACGGTCACTGACAATGATCCACCACCAAAATGCCTGCTCTCTGATGGTCCTGTCCACTGTAGAACAGGCTGAACAGTGCACAGAGTCCATAAAGTGCACATAGGAAGCACAAGGCAGGAGTTTCTAATAGTCAAGCTGATTCTAGATCCACATTCATCTGGCTGAGGCTCACAGCAACTGATCCTAGATCAGCAGGTTCTGACAGGTCTCATCAACAAACTGGTACTGAGAAGACCTCTTTGAGCAGCCAAAAAGAAGACATTCCTGTACATTCAAAAAGCAGACGTGAGATAAAGATTAAGGTATGATTTGGTAGAGTGAGTGTGTGTGTGTTCATATGTGTTGGGAAGCATGCAGACGTTTGTAGCTTTTCAAGTTTTGACCATATACACCGTTCCCTCAGTGCATGTTAATGAGGCCGTGTGCTTGGTTCCAGTAGGGGGCGCTTTGTGGGCGTGGTAACCACCCCTGTTGCCTTTTCAACTTGATCCGGGGAGCCTCTCTTTAGGCTCCGCCCATGGGCTTGTCCATTAACGGCTCCTCTCTGCCACTTGCAGATATCGCCACTCAGGATGTCCTGGATGTGCTGCACGATAAGGTTAATCGCCACTGAGAGAGAGAAAGAGAGAGAGAGACAATATCAAATCTTTGTATACATTCACAGGGACGGTTTACTCAAAGGTCATATTTGCATATTTTCCTCATTCCCCAATCAGCCGTTCAGCCAAAATGGTGAGTTTATTTATATTTCAAAAACTGATCTCCATTTTTTTTGTTTTCTAGTAATTTTGCCCATTTTTTCCTCCCAAATGTTGTAGTAGCCAATTAAACCATCCTATTCGCTAGGGGCTCTCCATCACTTTGCAATGTCCCCGATTATTAGGGTGAAAACAAGCCTAATCTGAATGTGTGTGATGCCGCCAACACCTCTTTTCAAACTATCGCTGATGCACCATCACCAGGGGAGCCAACGTGGTCAGAGGAAAGCGCAGGATCCCCAGCGCCGATGGACCAATCAGACACCTGAGCCAGTTGGACACAGTGGACAGGGTGAAAGTGAAAGGGACAGATCTACCCGCCCAGTGAGAGCACGGCCAACGCATGTTCTCAGGCCCCGGCTGTTGATGGCAAACAGAAGGACCAGGATTCGAACTCGCAAACCTCTGGTCATAGTGTCACTGGAGCTGTGATGCTAATGTTGCTAATAAAGACACTATAACTCAGTCACCTTACATAGCCCAGTTGTTTCACCCAGTCAACCCACATCCAGATCTTAATGAAGGTCTACCAGACTAATGAATGTGGTTTAGGACATGATTTCTGTATCTGTCTACAGAAAAGTACGTAATGGTAGATGGCACTCTCACTCTCACATTGTAATGTCCGCTGGCTCAGGCGTCTACTGATTGATCCACTCAGAGCTGGGAGTCCTGCGCTTTCCTCCAAGCGCATTTGGCTCCCCAGTGATGGTGTATCAAGCGGTAGTTCAAAAAGAAGCGGTGGCTGCATCACACAGCGGAGGAGGCATGTGCTCGTCTTCACCCTCCTAGAGTAAGGGACAGTGCGAAGTGATGGGGAGAGCCCCCTAGTGGACGGGATGAGATAATTGGCTACTACCACATTGGGAAGGGGAGAAAATTGGTAAAATGATACATATATAAAAGGGACAAAACAAAAAGAAGATGCCAGGCATGGAAAAAAATGGAAAACCAGGGGAGATGGATGTGAAAGAAGAGGGGAAAAAAAATGCAAATAGAACCTGATATTTTGGAATACTGTATAAATTGTGTAAAACGTACCCATGTTGTCCACTCCACGAGGTATTATCACATCTGCGTATTTCTTGGTCTGAAAGAAGAGAAGGAATTAGTGTGTGAATCAAAACATGTAACTTTTTTGTTTTACATTTTGTTTTTAAAAATGTTCACGAAAATTTTTAGATCCGACTCGGCTCGAAGGACAAAACTGAACTGCCATACGCAGTAAATAAAGGAAAAGTGAAATGGGAAAGGGAAATGAAAAAAGTCAGTCAGTCTGCAGTTTGTGTAGTAAATACAGAAACTTCTTTGGATGTCCGGTCCAATGGAACCCCATTTGTGATATACAGACGTCCGAATATTATGGTCTGGAATGACTTTAGCCCAGGACAGATGCCATGCGAGTGTAAAACCATCATCATGGACAAATGACGTGATGCGACTGATGTCCAAAAGGACGTGATCATAGGGTACCAGGTGAAACATGGTGGTGGCAGCATCTCAAACCACTAACTTTGTGGGATGTTCTAGAGCTGCTGTAGTGAAGATGTACTGAGAATGAACTTCTTATATACAGAGTCTCCCAACAGCATAACAGTGGTGCCCTACAGGCCACTGATTCCAGATGGAAACAACGACTCCAGTAAGTGGTACTTGAACACTCTGCGCCAGTTGGAATGGGTACAAGTGTCTCCAGATACCTTCCATCACCATCTCGTGTAAAAAGATCGATACTCAATATGCACAGACTGCTGTGCACATGGAAGTCTACTCTCTGTAAGAGCAGCGATGTGCTGTGTCATGTGGCTCAGCAGCGCCAGCCAAACAGCCATGCAGGGCTCAGCCTGGCCCACCCACTCAGCACTGTCCTCAAAGATTGTTTTAATTAGCTTTAACTTATTTTTTTACACTCTTTAAGAAAAAAAAAAAAAAAACGTAGAGAAGTGCACTGAAAGGAAGAAATTCCTTATTTTTTGTATCATTTTATTATTCCGTTTTTTCAAGTGGAACAAGTGTGAAACTGTTTACAGTCTTTGTTGTGGTGTGTTAATTTTGTTGTATTGTGGTTTGTCAGCCCTCTACCTCAGATTTTGTTTTAAGTTGTGTTGAGTGATATTTTTTTACACTGTTTATTTAAGAAAAAACAGAATTGCACTGAAAAGAAGAAAATTCCTTATTTTTTTTTTATTGTTTTTCCTAAGGACAATTCTACTTGAAAAAAAGAAACAAGGAAAGGAAAAAAATAGAAGACGTCTAGTGAGGGGAGAATTTTTTTTTTTTTTTTTTTGTATTGTGGTTTCTCCTTTTCTACCAAAAAAAGATTTTCCTAATCTTAAGGCAAACTTTGTTTCGTTACTGTTCCATTGTTTCTAAACAAAAATGTTGATTGTGATAAAGTATTTTGTTGCCACCTACAACATTTGGTGAAATTTTATCCTAGGTCTTTTGAATCCTTTGGATCTGTGAAGCTTAAATATGAAAAAGTATCGGTATCTGCAATACTGGTCCTGTATTTAATTAGTATCGGATCGATACCAAAATTCGCCCACCTCTAGCGTTTGTGTTTACTCACCGGTAAGCAGAATTCCTCAAAGGCAGGTTTAACGAAGGTGGTGTACTGAGTAAGGATCTGCTCCAGGTCACGACCTCTCCTCATGTCCCTCAGAACTAAAACAGATTAAATTAATAATTTCATTTGATCACAATTCTTTAGGAAACTATTCAATCCACCATTAAATCTAAAACAGACTGTGACACTGCAAGAGCGGACTCTATAAACCGTTGAGGTTCAAGTGTCTGCATTTTCCTTTCCAGCTTCACATCACTGGACTTCTCTCCACTCTGATTTGTGTTGAGAGCACCTCTGACCCCACCTTCCCAAAACAACGTTCACCATAAAATGGGAACGATCGACCTTTGATGTGGAGAGCACGAGGATATGTTGCTTTATTACTGGGGCAAGAAAGAATCTGTCATAGCCCGAGTCAATACAACGTTTTTTTTTTGTGTTTTTTTTTTTTTTTAAGTGTAATATAAATAAAACAACAACATGCTAATGTTGTTCATCGCTGTTGTTGACTCAACCTGCCTGAGGACCGCAGAAAAAAACCTGCCGTTTGTCCAAATTTGTTAAATTTACATCATAAATCAGTTAATTTAGCTTTTTATCTACATTTATTCAATATAACTGAAATTCAATCAGATGTGACTGAAAATTAACTGGTCATTTAAATCTTGATCACAGGATTACATCACAATTCTACACTTTTAACTTTCAAAACTTTTTCACTATTTTGGCAGCTTATTTTACTGTTTTTTGCTGACAACTGAAAAGTTGTGTTTGGACTACAGATTATATTTAAAAAGAACAAACATGTTAATGTACAAATGTGTCCGTGTTCTATCACATAAACTGGTGTCAAAGATATGGAGTTTTTTAGTTTATAGCCAGAGTCTTGATTTGGTATCAAGTTTTTGATACCACACTTGGTTTCAGCGTCAAAGTCAAAATTCTGGCATCATGACAACCCTAATAATTGTAGTCAATAATCAGTAAATGACTTCAGTGTGTTTTGACAACTGTAATAATAATAAATAAATAAAAATAAATAAAAACAAATAAACAAAAATATAAATTATAAAATAAAATAAAAAATAATAATAAAAAAATAATTTAAAAAAAAATAAATAAATAAATAACAGCAGATAAAGCAGTTATTTTACAGGTTCTTGAGTGTGCATGCTTATATCACCGTAAAGGTTAGAGAAGCAGACTCTGGACCAAAAGGTCGCTGGTTTGGTCCCCTGAACTGCCTCAAGTGCCCATGAGCAAGGCAAACCCAACTGCTCCCTGGGCACTGCAGCAGGTGGCTGCTCACTGCTCTAGGTATGCATGTGCTCACTACTCTGTGTGTGTGTGTACCTCTCCGAGATAGACGCACGTCTGAGTCTGTATCGACAAACAGTTTCATGTGGAACATGTCTCTGACCTCCTGAGTGTAGAACACCAGAATCCCTTCAAACAAAACAACATCTGCCGGATACACACGGATCTTCTCTGCCAACCTACACACACAAACACACACACACACCCCTTGAGGTACTGTATTTAATGCAAGAACATATTTTAATAATCTTTAACTGAAATATTGTTTAATGAGGACTTAATGTCGGAGTTTAATCACACTTAGTGTCTCAACGAGTTCACAAATCATCTAACAGACTATTTGTGGTGATATAATAGTGCATCTCCGACAATACTGTGAAAGTTCATTTGTGTTCATAATTTAATTCAAAAACCTAAACTGTCATGTTTAATATTCATTACACACAGTGACATATTCAAAGCCTTTTTTGGCTTTAATGTTGATACCGTTTGAATAGTAATTTACTCAAACTCCAAATATTCTAATCATTTTTCATCAATGATTTTCATGAGAAGTAAGCCATGATGATCAATATTAAAACAAAAAGGCTTGAAATATGTCAGTTTATGTATACTGAATCTGAGTAACCTTTTAAAATTTAATTATTAACACAAATGAACTTTCACCATTTTTTTTTAGGATTGTATGCTAAACAAACGATGAACACTGAAGATATACTGAAGATCACAGTCGAAGGAAGACTTCTGGAGCAAGTAGACTCTTTCACATATTTGGGATGCAGAGTAACAAAAGCTGCAGACTGTGCCAGTGAAGTGAAGACAAGAATGGCCATGGGCATGTTGGTGATGGTCAAATTGACAAAGATGTGGAAAAGCAAGTCAATTAGCACCAACACCAAACTAAGACTGATGAAAGCCTTGGTCTGGCCAGTAGCTACATATGGATGTGAGGCCTGGACACTGAAGAAAGACGTATTCAGGCTTTTGAGAACAAGTGCATCAGGAAGTTGCTGAAGATCTCATAGATGAAGATGATGACCACTGAGCAAGTCTATGAGATGCTAGAACTCAAAAGGAGTTACTGATGCACGTTAAATCCCGCAAGTTACGTTACTTTGGTCATGTGATGAGGCAGCACATGAGAGCATTGAAGGAAGTGTTATGACTGGACTCGTGGAGGGAGTCCGAAGACGTGGAAGACCAAGAATAACCTGGAGGGATAACATCAAGACGTGGACTGGATTATCAGGTGCTAGCCTGCTACAAGCAACCAGAGACAGGTGGCATTGGAGAGAAGTGACTCGTCTGTGCAGCCTACCATCGCGAAGCCATGACGGTGTATGACATGACATGCTAAAATAAAAATTGTGCCTTAATTGGAGGTTTTAAAAACAAGTGACAATTTATTGGATTCATGCAGTTATGTTGAAATACTGGACTGGGACACAAATGTGATCAACCTCTAGGGCTGCCACAAACGATTATTTTTATAGTCGACTAATCACCGATTATTTTTTACGATTAGTCGACTAATCAGATCACACATTAATTGAATATAAAACATACAGCTTATTGCACTAGAATGCAGCTGCTATTATATAACCGTCATTAGATTTCAGCTATATGCTAACTAAAAATAAAAACAATTAAGATCATAGTTCGTTAAACCTTTAAATAAAATATGCAGCTTGTTGAAACAACATTATTTAACTGTTTAGCATAAAGTGTAAACATAGCACTGAAACAGAACGTTAGAAACGTTAGCATTAGCATTCCTATTCAAACACATGACTGTTATAACGTTACAGAAAACACCTGAATGTGTTCTAAGGCTGATGAATCAAATCGTCATCACTAATGTTTACTTTTACAGCTATAAATATGAGTAAGCAGCAAGTTAACTCTCTGTTTACGCTCTGTTTAGCAGCTAACTAGCAATTTAGCTTACCGAGATAACGGTCCCTCTTCATCATTGTCACAATCAGGCACAACAGCTTCCTTTTCAGGTGCTCGTGCATCGCAGTTGTGCTGCCGTGGAAGGCACATTTTGCCTTGCAGATATTACATTGCACACGTTTCTCTTTCATTTTCTTAAAATGATCCCACACTTTTGAGCTCCGGGTAGCCATGATAGCCGAGCCTGTCTATATATAATGTCCGATGACGTCATCCATGGGCTACCCCGGTTACCACTACTGCGCATGTGCGTCAAGGACAGAAAAGGAGATGCAGCAGTTTGGAGAGAAAATGAAAGTAAAAAAAACAAACAAACAAACGACGCATCGACTATTAAATTAGTCGTCGACTATTTTAATAGTGGACATAATCGTGACTAGTCGACTAATCATGGCAGCCCTAGTGCCGAGTGAACTGCGTGGCCAAAACACACTCAAGGCTTTGCAAAGACCTGGAGGTCATAAAACACATTCAGGCAGAGCAGAGGTATTTACACAGTCTGAACCCCACCATCTCAACATGTTCTGTAACGTGGTATCCATTAAATAACTGCTCACCTGGAATGCGTGACAAAGTCATACGTGGGAACCTCAACAACCTTTCCCTCGACAATATCCTTCAGAGTCTGGCACATCAACTCCGTGTCAAACGCATCTAAGAGAGAAGAGAAGCCGATACTGGACACATCACCACAGCGTACTAGTGCATCTCCAGAAATGTGAATAAAGCTAATTTTTGTTAATTATTTAATACATTAACATGTCATTTTATATTCATTACTTGTAAACTTACACATCTCAGCCTTTTGTGATATAATTTTAATCAGAATCTCAAATTATTAAAATATTTCATTTAGAGTTTGAGTAAATGACTAACATTATCAACATCACAACAAAAAAGACTTGAAATGTCACTTTATGCAATGAATATATAGAAGTTTAACACAAGCTCACAAGTAAACAAATAAAAATAAATGATATGAGCTTATGATAAAAGGAGATAACTGATAAAACAATCCATATTATATACAATCATACCCAAACCTGAATGTAGCACACGTGAGAATGGGGAGGGAAAAGAAGAAAAAAGAAAAAAAAAATAAAAAAAATAAAAAAAAAAAAAAAAACACACCAACAATGGCGGGCCCCGAGTGGCTCAGCAGGCTAAGACGCTGACACTATGACCAGAGTTTGAATCCCGGTCATGCTGTTTGCCATAAACAGTCGGTGCCCAAGAGAGCAAAACTTGTCAGTGCTCTCTTGATGGGTAGATGGCGCTCTCACTCTTCCCATCACTCACGTTGCAATGTCTGCTGGCTCAGGCGTCTACTGATTGGTCTATTTGGAGCTGGGAATCCTGCGCTTTCCTCCGATCACGTTGGCTCCCCAGTGACAGTGTATCAGTGATAGTTTGAAAAGAAGCGGTGGCTGCATCACACACAGTGGAGGAGGCGTGTGCATGTCTTCACCCTCCTAGAGTCAGGGACAGTGCAAAGTGATGGGAGAGCCCCCTAGTGGATGGGATGGGTTAATTGGCTACTACTACATTGGCAAAAAAAAAAATAAATCAATAAAAAGTTTTAACAATGGCTGCTCCATTTTTATAGGGAAGTCTCTGAGATTAATGAACTACTCAACACAATCTGAAGAAAGTAGGTGATGATTTAGGCTAACAGTTAGCATGATGCTAATTGATGTGATATAATCTGACTTCGCTACATTCGCCTTAGCACCAAACATGCCTTTGCTGATCTACAAACCGGATTCCAAAAAAGTTGGGACACTAAAATTGTGAATAAAAACTGAATGCAATGACACTCTACAGTGCAAAGAGGAAGCCATTTCTAAGCAAGCTCCACAAGCTCAGATGTTTGCACTGGGCCAGGGGTCTTTTAAAATGGAGTGTG
>BRDA01010452.1:0-32182 GCA_036984385.1 Crenuchus spilurus
ATTCCCACCAGAACCCTGACCCTAACATTAACCCTAACCATAGCCCTAAGTGCCAAAATAACAAAGGCCTTTCACACTTTGCCTGAGCAGTTCTTGTCATTCTTTATAATGCCTAGGCATTTTATGTAATGCCTAGGAAAAGTATAGAACAGCGCAGCTATTTCAAACCTTGCCTAAAAATGACAAGTATTGTATACATTGCCTAGGTATTCTATAGAATGCCGGGTTTCTACACATTGCCTGTAACATATGTATATATATATATATATATACCTTCTTTGAATTCCATGGTTGTATATGTATATGTACATATCCAGACATAACAAAAAAATCCCATCTGATCTTTACAAGGTCTTAAAATTAAATAAAAACCTCAGATGGAAACTTATCCAAAACTAGGCCAGAATGCAGAAGCACTGTGGAAATGGATGCCCTTCCTGCTCCATAGAAATTACAGTTTTTCTCAGTCGATTTGGTACATTTCTCACATCATGATTTACATTCTCATGACAACAAGTGCATTTCTCACAACAGTTAGTGCAAACAGCAAAACTCAATGAAACACCTGCAAAAGCCTGTACCTCACTCAGAATTCTTTGTTTTTGCCACAAAAGCAAATATTTATGTCAATCAACTAGTCAGTGCCATAAGAATGTCTCGTCTGTGTGTCATTGCCTATGAACAAGGCCATCAGAATACTTAGTCATGTTGTCAGCTCTTGATTACAGAAACACTGCACATTCTGTGGTTTATCAGTTGAAACGATATGTGTTACATACAAAATACAAACTTACACAGAACATAAAGTTACACAGGACTGTATGTAGGAGGCTGACTGCAAGAAATTGGACTGGAATTAAATATATACAGACATACTCTTTTACTGTATTGTTCACACTGCAATTTGTTGACAGAAAAATAGATTGAAATTCAGGAAAGATGGACAACCGGCAGCTTTCAATAACACAATACACAAACTACAAAATTACAGACGTACTCTAAACATTCAAAACAACCTGAGACAGTAACTTAAGGAGTTATAGAGCTTTCTTTTCTGTACATCCTGATGCTCCTCTCTGTTTGGCCGCATGTTTTCATCCACATCACACTGGATATCTTTCCTTGCAATGCAGCATGTTAGGAATCTCCTGGGGTGTCTAAACCAGCCTCTACAGGCATCTGCTGTGATATCCTCACAAGCTGCATCCACGGCAGTCAGCAGGTTCATCTGGGTGTGCGACTGCTGATTGTACACCTTCCATCTCCAGGCTGAGAAGAGCTCCTCAGTTAGGTTTAGGGATGGAGAACAAGGTGGGAGGAACTCCATTAGCATTCTATGGTGAATGGTAAACCATTGCCTTGTGGTGTTAGAGTGGTAAAAACTCACATAATATATTAACCACATATTTGGGCAAGTCCTCTTGCATCACTCCTCTGTCATTATCAGGGATATTCCCTGTAGATAGTGTACAAGCATGTAAGGAGATGCTATATGTTATAGGGCCTTATACATGTAAGAGGGTAAATAGCAGCCAGGTGCTGCTTATCAAATGCCCTTGATTAATTGATCATCAGGAAGTGTGACCACTTCTATGAAATCAGACATTTGGGCAGTTTGCTAGTCTGGAGCTTTCAGGTGTGGGTTAACATAATGCCAAGGAGGAAAGACATCAGCAATGATCTCAGAGAAGCAATTGTTGCTGCCCATTAGTCTGGGAGTGGCTATAAGTTTATTTCCAAACAACTGAAGTTCGTCAGCGCAAACACTTCATGCCAACTGTCAAGTATGGTGGTGGAGGGGTGATGATTATTTTTGTTTGGCAACTGCAGGACCTGAGTAGTCATTAGTTGACCTGAACTCCTCTGTATAAAAAAGTATTTTAGAGTCAAATGTGAGGCCAACTATCCGACAGCTAAAGCTTGGTTGACATTGGGTCATGCAACTCAACAGTGATCCTAAGCACACCAACAACTCTACAACAGAATGGCTGTAAAGAAAAATAATCAAGGTGTTTCACTGGCCCAGTCAAAGTGTGTGCTGGGACTTTAGGAGAGCTCTGCATAAACAAATGCCCAGAAACATCAATGGACTGAAATAACATTGTAAGAAAAGTGGGTTGAAATTCTTACAGAATAATGTGAGAGACTCATAAAGTCATACAGAAAATGATTACTTCAGGTTATTGCTTCTAAATGTGGTATTACAAGCTATTGATTCATAAGGTGCACATCATTTTTCCCCACACAGCTGAATTCTGGCCTAGTGTTTGTTAAATAAACAATGACATGGTGGAATCTGTTGTGTGACCAGATGTATTTTTATTAGATCCTAATACATAAAACCATAGAATTCAAAATAGAAATAGCCTAAAAGTAAAATGATGAAATAACATCTTTAAAGTAATCTAAAAAAACTGCAGCACTTACAATTAGTAATAAATCATGTAATTTAGAATCAGTTCCTAGTTATATTTCATCTACTCAACACTGTTTCCTTAGCAGCATAGATACGTTTCATAGGAGTTGAGAAAAAGGAAGGGCAATGACAATGAACATAATAACTAACTTCATTAATGGGGTCATGAACACTCTTTCTATTGTCAGAAAAAAGTTTCTTCATTATCCTCAGGCCTATTCATTCTTACGGACCACACAAAGCTCTTTTAAAGGAAATTTGTTTCATAAGAGAGATTTGACCTTCAACATCTCTTTGACTATAATATTTTTCACTGAGTGCTAAGAGTTCATAAGAGTGTGCATTATTCACTTTAACACAAGTCTTTCCATTAATTCTAAGGTCCTGATAAAGGCTTTAGGGAGCAACTGGATTTCATTGAGTCAGTTATGTTTGTAACTAGAACCAATAGTGGTACTGATATTTTAATTATTTTTTTTTATTTGGAAGAAAGGTAAATTTTTATGATTTATACCGTGAAAATATGTACATATGACCATAACTAACATTGTACATTAACTGTCAAACAGTTGGTTTAATGGCAATAAGTACACATTCAGTACACATGCTCCTATGTTCAACAACATTTAATGAACAATATAATTTATTTTTTCCCTTTTTTTCATTTTAGGCGATTTTCTCCACAATGTTTTGGTAGTCAATTGACCCACCCATTCATTGACTCTCTCCATCACTTGTAATGTCCCTGACTCTAGGAGGGTGCAGACTAACACAGGCCTCCTCTGATGCATGTGAACACAATGGCAGTAGTCTGACAGCACCTTAGTCCACTGAACCTCTCGGGGCCACACATTTTCATTTAAATTTTAAATTATATAATTTATTACAAACACTAGCACTTGAAAAATTGCAATCACTGTACTACAGTTTGAAATAAGTGTATTCAAATATTGTCAATTCATCCATCTTCTTAACTAATTTAGGGACCAGCAGTGAGGTCCCCTACATTACAAATAAATGATCAAGAATTCATAGAACTACAATTATTCATAACTATGCTTCTGTTTCTTTCCCACTTCCTGCAAGAAGCAGAATGGACAAGGAATAAAAACTGACATGAAATTAGGTCTCAGATAATGAATCTTCATTGAGTATGAGGACCTTTGTTTCAACAACTTCATTCATGTCCGTCAAGCAAATAATTTGCCTGTCTGACATATTAATGGTCCACACCCCAAAATGCCTCAAAGACCAGACTGAGCATAACAAGATACCAGTTGATGCCACACCAGCTGAATACTTACTTAGTGTTACAGGCACAACACCGTCAGAGGAAACTACAGGGAGATTGATCCAGGAAGGCAGTTGATTTCCAGATTCAATGGTTGCAGCCCAATTTTGTATGTTGACACTGAACAGGGACAGTCTGGACTATTAGTTGTCCTGTACTTGACCTGTGCTCAGTTACGCAAGCAGAAAGCCCCACATCATGTCTTGCAGCCAATAGTTGGAATTCCAGTTTTATCAAACAGACTAGGCTAGTAAGCTGAATATTAATCTCTGACTCAGTGGTGTTCTGCAATGAAAATGTACAGGGTGGCTCACAGGTAAATGCAGTATACAGCCAAATTTATTATTGTTATTATATTAGCCAAATGACAAATGAACCATCCCAACATATAAATACGCAGAGTCCAGCACTTGTCAATGGGAAGCTATCCATTAGCATTGTTCTATCTATTCAACTAGATTATATTAGAAGCATACAGACATCCTCCAACATCCATCCATCCTTCTACTGAATAGAACCAAGAAAAACTCAAAGATAACTAAGATGTTGTTCTGTATCCCCCCATCCCATTCTCTCTCTTTGCGTGTATATATGTGTGTGGTCTAGAGTTTGTGAGACTGCTCAAATTTCAAGACAATCAACCAGATTTTTTTAGAAATTCATCAACTTTTGTGACTGCTCAATGAGGGTTAATAACTCATTGCTACCCTGCTCACACTACATAAATAATTAAATTCTGCCCAATCTAGAAGTATAGTTGGGCTTAGAATTGAATAGTGTATGCCAAGGCCAGTGGTACTCAGGACCAGGACTGAGAACCACTGGGTTAGATTAATTTGGAATATCTGCCCTCAAGAATGGCACAAAGTGCCCTGTTACCTACCCTTCTCATGGGAAAAAAACATTAAGTTGCACCATTTTTGGAATAAATTATGATGCTGTGTCCTCTAGAACTAGAAAGATGAATAATCTGTCTTAATGTTTCGCTTTATTTGGTTACCTTTCCAATAGAAAAGGGTACATTAGTGTCCTCTCTTGCACCCCTACTAGACAGTGTCCCAAAGTGAGCCCTTTTCAGTAGAGAAATGTGATGCGGTGCTGTATAGAGATCTCCATCAATTGTACATGATTATGTGCCCATGTAGGTAACCCTCTAATTGTGAAAGTTCCTGCCCTTAGCATCCTGACTCCGCCACTGATCTGACCATTGAAGTTACATAGTTTTCTTTCTTTCACTATATGTCTGAATATACAATCAATATTTCTGAATATAAACCAAAACCTCAATTCTTCTAAACTCTTAATTGTGTTTGTACTTGTAAATACTTTTCATTAATAGTCTGGTTGTGCAGAAATCTAGAAAAAAAAAAGGCTGCACATCCACTTCAGTAATCTCTAAATCTTCTCAGTTCTGTGAGAACAGCTTTGCAGGGCCAAACGAAACTTTGGCCAAAAGTCCATTCAGAGCGAGTGTGTTGACAGTGCAGAGAGATGAATGGACTGGTGTATGTAGCCGGCGGTGTCCGGAGGCTCGTCTCCTGTGTGAGCGAGCGGGAGGCGCGTCACTATTGGCGGGGTGTCTTCATGTGTCAAGCGCGCGTGGGCGGGACCCAGTTCTGCTGCGCGCTGCGCTGACGGCACGAGCGGCTGAAGTGGCACTTTTCTCAGCTCAGCCGCGCGGCGAGTGCGTGTGCGAGTGCGTGTGCGTGTCCAGCAGCCCCGGGCTTCAGTGACGACGGCAGCGTGGCCTCCGCGCGCCTGACCCAGCGGGGGATTCAGCACCGTCCTGCGGAGTTCATGCCACTGCTGCTTTGAAAGCGTGCGCAGAGAGAGAGAGAGAGAGAGAGAGAGAGAGAGCTGGATAAGCCAAACGCTCGGTGAAGGAAGGAGAAGAAGCAGAAGACGTGAGACGGACGCCCCAACGCGTGCTCGGCTGAGCCAAGCGAGAAGACTATGATGTTGAAAAAGCACTTGCTCTTCGTGCTCTACAGCATCTGCGGAACTGTCATTAAAGGTAAGAGCTCAGAGATACGCAGCTGACTGGGCGTGGTGGGAGTTAGGTGCAGTTGAAGGACTCTGAGAAGTGTCAGAAGCCTCACGGTTGTGTGGAAGTTCATTTGAATGGTGTTGTTTGCGTGTGAAGGAAAGCGCTGCCTCGCGCACGATGACAGCGCATATTTGAGTTGCGCGTGCTTTTGCATTGGCGTGGGAAGTTGAGGTAATGTTGGAGGATGCTGTAGGCTGCACGCGCGGTTGGTATTTAACACTTGCAAACTAAGAGCATCGGAAACGACTTTTCTGCTGAACTCGCTTTAGCCTTGCTCTTATGTTGCTTATACAGTAACAGCCAGTGGGCTCAGTAAGCAGGCTGTGATGTCATTTCGTGTTTTTTTTTTTTTTTTGGAAAGCCTTAAGGGAGTGGCGAGCGCAGCGCGTTTTCATCTGTTATTTATTTCTTCATTCAGTCAGAGAGACTGAACTTAGTCAGGGACTGCACCGCGCGCCTATGAGATCACAGGCATTTGCAGCAGTCTGCATCTTGGGGTCGTCCTAGTATAAGCGTGAGAATTTGCGAGCTCGACAGGCTCGGTCAGCACAGGACTGAGAGGGAAGCTTTAGTGCCTGCACCACTAGGACCCGACTCTGCTTTTGTCATTGCCAATATATGGTACTTGGACGTGTGTTGAATGTCAAAAACACTGACTTGCACTGTAATGAGCAGCACGTTGGGTGTATAAACACTCTTAGCTGTGTTATGCAGTATGCTGATGGAGTAACACCAGCCTAAATCTGAAGTAGTTAATGTACCCCCACCCCCTCCACTCCACCCTACACTGTTAAAAGAGATGATTCTTCAAACGTTCTTTAGTAAAGAAAATGGGTATAGAACCACTTAAAGATCCCAAAGGGTTCTTTGCACGATGAAAGGGTTCAATCAGAAATGTGTTGGTTCTATATAGACACCTTTTAAAAATGGTTCTATATAGCACTAAAAAGCATTCCTCTATTATTACAAGCTTGACATCGTAACAGTAACAAACAGAACCCTTTTGGGGTCTATTTAGAAGCATTTTCAAAAAGGTTCTGAACCATCGACACATTCCTCATCAATCTTTTTTTACAATGCAAAGAACCAGTTATCCACTAGATGAGTGGTCATGGTTCTATGTAGAACCATTGTCTTTACGAAGAACCCTTGAAGAACCATCTTTTTTTAAAAGTGCACTGTATGTAACAGGAGCTGTTTTACCAAATGTTGGTCATCCATGAGTTCATACATGGCAATTACCAGTTTTAACCACCACAACATAACAATAACCTGGACAGATTTAGAGATCAACTCACCACTGCATTAATAGATGGTCATTAGATCTCCGGAACAGTCATCTATAGACAGGAATGCCTATTTTATATCATCTGTATTTACAATATGCATAAATTCCAGTTACATTATAAGCAAATCAAGAATTTAAGCTGATGGGTTTGTACCAAATGTTACATGTACAACAATTATTCTAGAAACATATAAGAACGCTGAAGTGCAAACCTGTTTATCAACAGTAGGGTATATTATATTACCAGTTCTCTGTGTCACCTGTGTTGCAGTTATTATGGGAGCTTTTTAAACATCTCATCCACTTCTGGTCATCCACGTTAGACACGTTGCCTTTGCCTTCTTCTGCTTCTGTGATTTTGTCAAACTCATGTTCCTCATGCTATTATCCCAAGTGTAATTAAAAAGTCTTACTGTCTCAGAACAAGCTGTTTGCTTTTACCGTGTCTGTATGTGTTTCTCCATACTACTAACCTTGAGGTACTTTATGGCATTTATCTTTATGGTGTACAACTCTCAGCAATCTTATGCTTTATGCTGTGGTATGTCACCAATAAAAACTGGCTGTCAAAGGCTTTGTCCCTCATCACTCTTCATACCCTGAGCATGACTGACTATGTGATGTAGCTTATTTTCACCCACGCCTACTGCACTCTGAAGCACAATCAACAGCCCACACTTTTCAAATAAGGATGAAGTCTTCTTTCAACATTAGTGTTCAGCCATTTTCACCATCTTAGGTTTATATAAATTAGCACAGCAACCACTGAATGAAGCCCCAGTCTTTCAGCTAAAGACAGAGATGGAAAGTAGCTGTTCATGAGTACATTTTTTGATTACTTTTCTGAAGTAGATTTAATTCATTTTTCTTTGAACTTTCATTAATTTTCATGAAGTACTTATTTTTGTTACTTTAATTTGTAATAACAGTTACAAAGAAAACACAAATGAACATTTTAGCTAGTAAACCAATTAAAAGAAAGCACTGAAATGGAAAAGATTCAGTTGTGAAAGCCAATTAAAACACAGCAGCACCCAGCTCCTAAACACTACAATTAAGTCCTGATGTGCTTATGCTCAGGGACTTGATGGATGTATAGACAGATGGATAGACAGACAGGGGACATGAGTCAGAAAAGCAGAGATAACTCAGGAATATTTTCATTTTGTCTTAATCACTCTTGAATTGACCTGCTCATGCTCCACCCACAATTTTTTCTTAAATATTCCCATATTAGTCCCACAGTAGGGAAATTTGACCTCTGCACACACACACACACACCAGCAGTGGGCAGCCATATCCAAGCCACCTGGGGAGCAGTTGGGTGTTATGTGCCTTGCTCAAGGACGCTTCAGTCATGACCTTCCGGGGGATCTAACTGGCAACCTTCCGGTCACAAGACCAGATCCCTAACCACCAGGCCCTGAAAGAATTTAGTTATTTTGTAACTAGCATAGTGAGATAGATAAAAAAAAAATGTTGACAAAATTTCCATTCATCCTAATGAGATGTTTGTTTTAAGTGCTATGAAAGTATAAAATGCTACTCTAACAAGCTGGACTGCATTGTTTTAGATACTACATGCTAGGCAAGTTAATAATTACGAATTTGCTACCATGCTTTAAAAGCACAAAATGTCATTAGAATAAATACAAATACAGTAAAAAGCAGGAGTTACTTCTTATTTTCAAAAAGGTGTCTATCATCTAGTGAGCTAATTTGAAGTACAAAGTTTGGCTCCTCAATGCTCCTCAACCATCATATTGATTTGTTAAGATTCCATTAGCAGCACACTCATTTTAACCAGGTACTGGATGAGAACTACAAAAAATATTGTACTGACATGAGGAGAGGTCGGGTAAGGGTTCTACCAACATATTCACATGCAGGAAATCACAACTTATTTTATTAATGTTATTTTTATTTATTTCTATATTATTTCAACGTTTGTTATTATTTTAAATTTATTTTTAGTATATATATATATATATATATATATATATATATATATATATATATATATATATTTATTTATTTATTTTATTTTATTTATTTATTTATTTTTTTTAGTAAATAAATATACTAATGAAATCTTCTCAGAGGATTAGAACTTACAGTACAGTCATGCTGCCCTGTAAACATAATTACATTGTGGCAATGTTGTGGCAAAGTTGTTTATATTCTTGCAACATTAATACAATGGTGTTACAATGAGTTTGCTGGAATCTCAAGACTGTGACCCTTCACATGTACACAGAATAAATGTCATTTGAAATGAATACTGCCATTGTAGAGATATGCATTACATTTTCTTATTAGATTTCATCTCATTTTTTGCAGACGTTCTATAAATCTTGTCCAAAAATGGTTACAAAAGAAAGCATTTGTGGGTGGAGAGCTGAGAGGTCAATGATCCATCTTGTATGAAATGCTGCAATTGACCAGAAGTAACACTAATGATTTGGTCAGATTAGCTACAGGGCCCTGGCATTAAATGTCTCCTGAAATGATGTATGAACAGAAGTGATTAAGGCACTTTCACCTGCTCTCCCCTTTTCCTCTTCAGTGTTCAGAAACAGAAAATCATTCTGTGCAACTTCTCTTTTGTCTTCCAGACTCCTCATGTCTGTTGGTCGTTTTCCACTGAACCGAACAGCATGTCTCTATTGTTTCTAATTGCTGTAAAAAGCTCAGGGCCTTCCAGTACATTCGGGACCAGACATTTAGGTCAGGGTTTCATCTGCCACTTCTACGTCCCTCCTCAGTCTAATTCTCACAGGAGGAGACTTCTTTCCACCTTAGTTAGTGACTTGCAGAAAGAGACATTTGTAGCAGAGATGTAATGCAGCATACAAATTGGACCTGAGGGACTGAAAGCCCCCCTCAAACATAACTCTGCAGAGACGCCTCAGGGCCTAACTAAATGTGTGGATGGATCCTGTGTCGCTTAGACTAGCATGCTGGCCGCTGAAGTTAGCGCTGGCTTATCGCCGCGTGTTTTGACGTGGAGGTGTGACAGAGGAAGACGCTTTATTTGCCGCTCAAAGATGCCCCCTCCACTGCTCCGGAGGTTCAGCTTATCCTGGAAGAATGGGCTCTAAGCCTCTGAGTGCTGGCCATGGAGCTAGACTATAAATAATCCAGTGGAGGAAGGAGGCTGCGAGCACACAGACATCCAGCTTTCCTGCTTTGTGCTAGCTGACAGATCTACATCTACATGGACCCGTCAGAGAGCCGAGCCAAAAACGACACGATACCAGAGACACACTGGGCAGCAGACGTGAGCCGCTATGCTGACAGATAGCATTTTGGTGGGCTTTTTCCACAAAAGCAGGTTTATTTTGTGACTGGCTTTCTTACCATCATGCATATCAGCAGCTCTTTTGGTTCTGCTTAAGATGAATAGCTATAATGTATTTCAGGATGTTATCTCACTCATTGGCTCACAGAGTGAAATTCGAGGAATGTATAAATGGAATCTGGGCCACTGACAGATAGCGATTTGGTTGGCTTTTCCCAGAGCAGGTTTATTTTCTGACTTTTTGTGGTTTTACTAGCTTTGTTCATATCTGGACCTTTTTGTGCCATTTTTGATAAATGATTCCAACTTTGTAACAAGGATCTTGCGGGCTCCAGAACAGAAAAAAATAATGGGTACATATATTGATCTGTTCTCCCCTAAAACCCACATCTCTCCAACACAACTTTACAGGTGAAGGCCAAAATGTTCTTAATGTTCATTTTAATGGAAATGAATGTTACAAGATGTTACAAGTCATTTCGGACCATTTCTCTTGATGCACAGCTGCTCATCAAATATAAATGGAACAAAATGGAGATACTTGGTTTTCATAAGAGATATAAAATGAACAAAAATGACAATTTGCTCATTTATCTGATATTGCTGTATGTCACCCAAGGTGGTGATCAAATGTAGGCTAATGGATTTATGTTATGGTAACTACTCATCAGTCATTGGTGACAAAATGTGCAATATAAAGGGTCCCAAAAGTGTTAGGTGACCTGGCTGCCATGGGCCTCGTATATCCTAGGAATCCCAGTGTGATTACCCTCCTGCACTGCTTGTAGTTACACCACTGAATAGACCTGATCTCTTTTAGTGGCTGATAGAGTGAAAATCTGGGAATGTGTTTTTGCTTGATTCATTTACTGAATGAATGAGGATGGCACAGGCATAGGCATTATAATGGAAGGTATAGGATTTTATCTGTTACTGAGTATCTGGGGTTTGGGTGATTTCTCTCTCTCTCTCTCTCTCTCTCTCTCTCTCTCTCTCTCTCTCTCTCTCTCTCTCTCTCTCTTCTGTTTCTCTGCACACTTTCTGAGCCTCCTTTCACCCTGTTGTTCTTCAATGATCAGGACCCCATTAAGACCACCACAGAGCAGGTATTATTTGGATGGTGGATCATTCTCAGACACTGATGTGGTGGTGGTGTGTTAGTGAGTGTTTCAGTGGTAAAAGTGGATTAAACACAGCTGAAGATTTTAAACACTATGTAAGTTCACTCTGTTAGGTACACCTACCTTGTTAGTCCACCTTATCGGTGTAAACTTTGCTGCAAGTCATCCTGTAATCCTTCACTGGTGGACTATTCTAAGTGGCAGTGACACTGAAGCATGTGATAACTCTAGCGGTTCTGCTATGCCTGATCCACTTGTACCAGTGCAACACACACTAACACAACACCATCACATCAGTGTCACTGCAGTCCACCACAATAATACCTGCTCTGTGGGGGTCCTGATAATTGAAGAACAGGTCAAAAAAGGCTAATGTAGTATACAGAGAAATAGATGGACTACAGTCTGTACTACAAAGTGCACCTCTATGTTCACCGGAGCTGATACGTTGATTGTAATCAGTTTAAAACCAAGGAGGGCATTTTAATGTTCTGGATGAGTGCTGTATATACTGTATGTGTGTGTATCTCATGTCCTTATATCCCACAAGCATCACTTTCTTTTAGTTTATGTTACCTAATAATATTCATAAGATTAAGATCAACCAATTTAGCCATTGTGATTTTTCACACAACGGAATTTGACCTCCGCATTTAACCCACGAAACACACACGGCTGTGAGAATTTGTGCCCGAAGCGGTGGGCAGCCCTTATCCACCAGCACCCGGGGAGCAGTTAGGGGGTTAGGTGCCTTGTCAAGGGCACTTCAGTCATGTGCTGTTTGGGGCTCAAACCAGCGACCTTCTGGTCACAAGACCAGATCCTTACCACTAGGCCATGGCTGCACATTGCGTACATGTACTGATGGCTTTTTTCACTAAGCAAGTCTATTGTGAAGCTGCTCACAGTTTTTGTGCACATGTAGTCTTCTTTTTTTAGTTATACTTATAATGAATGGCTCTAAAGTACATCAGCACATCACTTAAATCTCTGTTAGTGGCTCTCAGGAAAAATATAGGAATGTGAGAATGGGAACATTAATTCACACAGCAAATGAAGAGCTACATTAATTCAGAAATATGAAGGGAAAGGGCATAGGAATGGGCCTCATCTGCTGCAGACTGACCCAGGTAGCGTTCTTCACTGTTTGATGTTAGTGATTAATCCAGAAAATGGCACAATTAATCTTTCGCTTATAGC
Organism: Crenuchus spilurus; assembly: GCA_036984385.1. Lineage (NCBI taxonomy): Eukaryota > Metazoa > Chordata > Actinopteri > Characiformes > Crenuchidae > Crenuchus > Crenuchus spilurus. Next base: position 12,665 of record BRDA01010452.1, read on the forward strand.
GGCAACCATCACAGCTGAACATAACTGCACGGGAAGAGGCACGAATGACGTCTTTGTCTCCATCAGCTGTAATGAGGTTGTTCATAGCAGATTCAGATGTATGTGCAATTAAAGTAGTATGCCTGTGAAAGATTTCCTTAATGAAAGGACATATATTGCTTGCTTGAGGAGGCCATAATAACTCTGCTGATAAATGGCGCTGTGACATCGTCAGTTAATAAGATCACCTAGCTTTGGGCAAGCAGACGTGATAATTAGCTTCTGTTCTGAGCCTGCAGACACAAAAAAGACAGTAAGAGAGATAAAGATTATATTTGAGTTTTTGATGTTTAATATTATTATTTTTTCCCCTAAATGCAGATAACATTGGGAAGGTTGTTTTAACAGTCAGTCAAAATGAGCTAATCTTCATCCCAGCTTTTTTTCAGTCATTCTAAATGTTTGCATTTCCAAGCATTTTCATGAACCGTCTGGAGTCAGCAGCATATTAACAAAATTCCGCAAAAACATTTATTATATTACTCTGGGAGATTTGATCCTAGAAACAAAACAAAACATACTCCAGAAATCTTAAAGGGTCTACTTTTAAAAATAAATAAATAAATAAATATATTTTTAGATATTTTATATTTTATATTTTACTCAAATAGTTGCACATATTTTCCTGACAAAAGACAAGTTCTGTCATTCATATGATAATGGCATGGTAATTCCAGACATTCCATTGGTGAATTCCAGCAGCCATGTGTGGATGAACAAAGCTCTCTCACCTGAGGTGATCCTCAACAATAGTCTTCTCCTGAGTATTTACAACTATCTCATAAATATTAAATGTAAGGTTAGTGGATGAGGTAAAGACAGTGTTACCTCACAAATGTTACCTCATGCTTTAGAAATAAAACCACATACAATTTCTAAAAATTGTAATGACCAGTGTGTAGCCAACACCTCTGTTTATTGAGTTCTGAGCTCAAAAGTCTTGGGTAGAAATGTTTAGAATGTGTTTTTTTCACAATATGTCAGCACATCTCAAAATAGGTTTTTGGAAAGTGTAAGTTTAGAGCAGATTTTGATATATATTAAAATTGAGATTTATGACACTCTTACTGTTTTACCGCTGTTGTTGCTGAGTTTGTGCTGAAGCCTGTGTAACACTTAATAGAAATATTTTTAGATGAGTGTCATTTGTAAAAAAAATAAAATGTTAAGTCATGTCAGACTACATTAAAGTGTCTGAAATACCCTCCGACTCCAGGGGGTTAATGGGATGTTCTTGATTATCTTAAGTGATTTCACGCTGGTACACATTTCCAGCATATATATCCACTTTACTGCAGATGTAGCACAACCCTGCTTAACCTACAGGCTTCATTGCAGGTGGTTTTATTAACATATTAGCCAGTAAAGTCACATAGAGCATTACACAACATCTCATGTTTGATGTTTGTGACTCGTCTTGTGACACTTGCTTCATCTCTGCTTAACCCTGATGCAAGGAAAAGCGTTTAGTTCAGCTGTCTCATTTTTGCTAATAACACAATTGATGTCTCTGTGCAGGCACTGCATTTATCTGTATGTAACCGTGGAGGTCACAAGAATAAAAAAGAATGTTTTGCCAATTTGTGAGCATGTTTCTTTATAATCATGCACACATTTGTGAGTACATTTCTTGCTTTCTTTCTTTTACTGTTGGTGCACTAGTTTTAGCCCAGCAGTGATACTGAGGTGTTAAAAACTCCAGCAGCCATGCTGTGTCTGATCCAGTCATACTAGCACAACACACACTAACACACCACCACCACATCAGTGTCACTGCAGTGCTGAGTTATCCATCACCCAAAGTTTATAGGGCAGTATAATATATCAGTACATATTAGGGCTGGGCAACAACAACAGAAATCATTATTGTTGTACATTTTCTGAATATATTGTTTATATCTTTAGCACTTATACAGCTCTGATTAACTGTATGCTTCGTTGTAAAAAATTAGCTACATTTGTCCAGTTAAATTTTTTTATGTACAAATATTGGTTGTTTTATCTCTGGTCAATTTGATCAAATGTTTGAATAATTATTACTGTGATGTATAGTATTGTGTAAAAATTTATTGTATCAAGGTATAGAGGGAGATATAAAGATTAGAAATGATACATTTATCCTACCATCATTCATTAAAATATAGAAATAATGAAATTCAGAAGACTCTAAACAACAAAAAATAATCTCAGTGAAGAAAAGTGATGACTGGATCTACATTGTTGCTGAACATACTAATGAAACCAGAGTTGGAGGCTCTGGGCTAGGGTGTTATATGATATTATTAATGTCATATGACATTTACAGTCTGTCCATACTCAGTAGCTCTAAACTGACCAGACATAGCTTGAGCACAAATAAACATACATTACTCACCGCTGCCCTCTAAGGATTTAATGAGAGTTAGAATGTTTCTGCCATCACATGTTCCAATTAATTCTGCTATCACTTCTTTTATTTAGCTCAGCATAACTGATGTTTACATTCTGTTTAATGTTAAATTACTGTGAACAATATCATATGTGGATATTGTGATTATCTAAAAATCTAAAATTGTTAGTGTTATTTGCACTTAATTGCATTATATGACATAACTATACATAGTGTATCATCACCATCATAATGTCATCACATTTCAATACCTAGTCTCTGTATGTGTATACTTATTTGTATTAATAGCTGATATTGTGTTTATTTTTCTCATTTATAATACATTTTCCTGCTTCCTTTGCATGCATCCTTATTGTCACTTATAAACACCATCAAGCACTTGCATCCTACCTTCAGCGTCTGCCTTGTCCCTCTGTAGTGACACAGTAGGACATCATTATGATGTGTAATGCACAGCATGCTTTAGAATTTCAGATTGTTTTCACAAGACGAGTCCTGAAAAAACTGCCTGTCTACCCATCTGTTCATTCATCCTTCCATCTATCTGTCCAGCCATCCATCTATCTGTCCATCCATCTATCCCCCATGTGGTGTTCTAAGGGAAATATGAGGAGCTCTCAGTGTTGGAAAAAAAAGAATGGCACACACACAAAAACAGAGAATGGTTTTATTTTGTCTGCTAGTATATCCAGTGAGTTAATTGGCTGTTTACAGAAAGCTACACACTTGTATCTGATTGTTGCCACTATATTACTGTTAGGGAAAAAAGAGTGGGCCAAAGCTTCCGAATCTCCTGCTCATTTAGTGAACACAGAAAATCATCATCTTTAACTTTCTCAATTGCTTGGACTGGTCTTTGCAATAGCAGAAGATGTGCTGCGTAATTGCCTTTTAATCATCATTGAATTCTATTGAATGAAGGCTTCATAACACTTCCAATTACACGTAGAAAAGCACAAACACTTAGTAGCTTTTCCTCCAATGAAATACTCTTCTAATTTCCTTTGTGTGTACAGCAAGAGAAAGAAAATGAGATGCTCTTGAACAATGTCATGAGTGAAAATACAGAGCCTTATCAAAAATTTGTGCTCATAATTTAATTCAAAAACGTCATATATTATATTCAGTACATGTAATTTGGCATATTACAGGTATTTTTTGTTTTAATGTGTTCACAGTGGCTTATAATGAATGAAAATCCAGTATATCTAATCATTAGAATATTTTATACACACACACACACACACACACACACACACACACACACACACACACATATATATATATATATATATATATATATATATATATATATATATATATATATATATATATTACACACACACATATACTGACTATAACATATATGACACCTTTTTGATTAAAATTTTGAACACAAAATTTAAACAAACTCAATTTTGAAACACTATTAACATAGTCTTACATATAAACAGAAACACATTTGCCTAAAACAGCTGAACTCCAAAAATGAGATTATTTCAAACAGGTTTTATGTCCACACCCATCTGCTTCATGCATACTGTATGTCTGGACCACTTTTACAGTGGAACCTCGATTTTCATCATTAATCTATTCTAAAGTGTCTGATGATAACTGAAACAAACAATAATGGAAGCAATATTTCCCATAAGAAATAATGTAAATCCAATTAAACCATTCCAGACACTCCAAATTATTAACTAAAATACATTTCATATAGAATAACTATATTTTTACATACAGAACACAATGAGAAATAAATACAAAAGACGAATGAAATAGATAAATAAACATTTAACATCACTCTTATGGGTTTATGCTCTGTTTTAGAGCGTGCCTGTATGGTTCAGCTTTGGTTTTGTACACTTGTTCTCGACCACTATTTGTTTTTACACCGGTTTTCATGCAGGATCTGCACATCTTTTAGTTTGTTTTGAGCATTGTTCGAAAGCATGGGTGGATATTTTGTTTTCGGTAAAATAGCGTCGAGTCACGTTGGCACATTGATGAAAACCGGGCAGATGAACAATAACTGGGACAAATTTTTCCAGAAAAATGACCATAACTGAATTGCGTGATAAGCATGGCAAATGATAACCAATATTCCACTGTGTATACTGTGATATACACTGTGTATACCCTGATATTACATTGTGTATACAGTTATTTGCAGCCCTATTTACAGTAGCACTGAGTTACATTCCTTTATTCCACATAAATGCTACAATGTTTAAAGCTATATTCTGTTGAGAACGTAAGTCTTAGTTCACAATATCATAGGGTAGTTAATTTAACTCTAGGCTGAAGATTTTTTATCAATTAACCACTATAAATTATTTATTAGCCACTTTGAACAAATAATAAGTATTTGTGCAGCTCAGTTATGGATCACTTACAGCCAAGACATTCAGAAACCCAACTGTAATGTTGACAATTGGTTTGAATGAGAATATAAATAGAATATTTTGGGAGAAACAGTAAGCAATATTTTCCTGGTTTAAAGAGTTAAGAACAGAAATGCTAGCTTAGCTTCTTGACATTGCATATCCACGGTGGAGTCCAGTGAGTCTTTTCGGGTTGTTTGGTCACTCTTTTTTTCCTTCTGCAGAATGTAATATTTGGCTCAGAATGAAGCCGGGTGCTTGCCTCATCGGCCGTCTGCAGTCCTGACCTTTAAACAGTCTCTCTCGCTCCTCTCTCTCTACACTGAGCGTGCTCTCTCAGCCCATAGACAGCACCCAGACAATGAATCTCATTTACTTTGTGCCATCCTCAGCGCTCTCTCTGTGTTTGAGCCCTCTCTCTCCATCAACACAGCCATCAGCACTTGAATCTGCCAATGCCAGCATGCAGAAAGCCTGCCTGGTTGTTGCTGGATGGAGTGAGTGATAGGGGAGCAACGGGCTGTCCCGACACCCCGCCAACCCAAATGAAAACAGGGCCAACTGGGCAATTCCAGAGATGTTGAATCCCAGTGGTTGGGTTCCCAACAGTCTTAACCTAAGATGCCCCGCTCAGCACAGTTCAGGGATTGATGTATATACACTGCTAAGGACATGCTGTCATAGAGATCTCTCAGGACATGCTGTCATTTTGCCATTTTGCTGTCATTAACATCCAGACGAGCCCTGAGACGAAGCCATTGTCTGTGAAACTGAAGGTAAAATCAGCCCTCTCCCATTCAATTCAGAAGCCTTCATTCACCTTTTTTAAATATCACACCTTGAACAGCATGAATGGCGTGAATGTTCTTTAACAGAGTGTCAGGGAAGAAATGTGAAAGTGTGAACATTCTAGAGCATTGGAAATAAGGAAAGTTATTCTAGAACAATGTGAATGAGATGAATATTGTACAACTGAATGAAACCAATAGGAAGATCAGTCTACAACAGAGTGAATGGGGATGACCTCTCAAGACATTTTGCCATCAGGTAGCAATTAATATCCAGACAAGTCCTGGGAATAAGCCATTTTCATGAGAAAAATGGAAGGTGCTTTCCCACTGTTAACTGACAGTTCTGAAGTCTAGGCATGTTGCCCTACATAGTTTGGACTCCAACCTGTCTGTACTAGTTGAGATAATTATCTTCATGGAAACAAAGCACTGTTGTACATCACTCTGGATAAGAGTGTCTGCTAAATGCTGTAAATATACAGTGTAACATGATATAATATGATACAGGGTGGCTTGTTTCCATGTTCTCCCAGTGTCTGTGTGGGTTTCCTCCCTCAGCCCAAAAACATGGAGGTCAGGTGAATGGGGTACTCTAAATTGTCCACCCAGCAATGGATTGGCGCCCTGTCCTGGGCTTAAGGGACTAGCCTCAACCCTGATCAGGATGAAAGAAAAGTTAATGGATAGATAATATAATATAATAATGTGGTTTTAACAACAGTCAAGTATTGCATGTTTTATAGAGTTGAATTAGGTGTAAACACACCTAAGAGGCATGTAATACTGAATCATTCATACCACTTCAGGAGGTGGTCTGAGATGCATTTCAGTCAGATGTTAAGGTAGCAAACATCCATCTCTCCAAGCCATATTCAATAATCAATACCCCATCCAAGTGCCTGTGATCCATGATCATGAGGAGAATCATCATGGAGCTAAAATGCTTAACGTGGCTGAGCATGATTTTTTGTCCGTTTCATAAAAAAAACCCCCCAAAAAACGTGATAAACCTTTGGGAGACCAGCCAGCCTACTGTCCAAAACTAGACAAGGTTTTTGAACTGATTTGCATATTATGTGCCACACTGTAACTGTTTTGTTTTGATCCTTGCCCTCACACAACAGCAGTCTTTGATTGGTCATTTTACATGTCAGATGACCTTTTCCCGTCAGAGTTCTTGGCCACGTTAAGCAACTAGACTCTCTGAGGGCTGGCGAGACAAGCTTCCCCTCTGTACTGCTGAGTGGTCCTTTTACTGCCACTCAGAGGATGAAGGCAGTTATCTAATGTCTGTTTTGTTTCAACACTATACCCAGCACACCCGAAGCACAAATTACATCCTCATTAAGACAGTTCAGACAGTCCAAACAGTCTAGGTATGAGACGAAATGTCAGTTGTAGCCTAGCTGTCACTCACTTTTATGAGTGCAGTCATTATCCCCAGCGAGAGACCAGAAAGAGTTACCTTCTATCCATCTATTATGTCAAACAGCAATTAAAAGAGAGATATGGAGCGAGTGTAATATCCCAACGTGTGATGAGACTGGTGTGGCAACCGAGTGAAGGAAGATAACACCAGAACAAATTGAAGGCGTAATCAAAGATTAAACAGGAAAAGACGAGGGCCATTTCATATCCAGCGTGTATTACTGTGATACAGGCGTGGAGGAGTGCAGTAATTGATTTCTGTTCTTAATTCACTTGCCGAGACAATTTAATCTAATCAGAGAGGGAGAGGTGGGGGCCTGTGGCGATGAGTTCTGCATCTGGCTGTTACTGACTTCATAACAGCGAAACAAAACTGAGTTCTCACAATAGTTTTGTACAGTTTAATGGTTTCTTTTGTAAAATATAATATTGCATATAATTCTGAAAAATATAAATGAAAATTTATGTTGGCAAGTGAATATATTTTGAATTCAGTAGATTTGCCGTAATATATTTTTAATTATACATATTTGCAGCTTTATTGGTGGAAACTGAAAAGTTAAATTGTCCAGTCAGATTTTTTTCACAGTGGTATCTTGGGTTACAACCAATCAAGCTCTCCCATTGGGTAGAACATGAGGAGCTGGACTGAAGGACTGTCACCTTAGGTTAAATGCAGAGTAAATTCTGTGATAGTGGGGAAAAGTGGTAGTGACCAGTTTTCAATTATGTAAAAGACATTACTCTAGGCTCTACTCTAGAACTCTCAAAGTTCTAGATATGTAACTGAAAGAAAATACAAGCTGTAGTATCAACTTGCTGCTCTCTTTAAAAAATCTGAATCATTTTAATGACTTAGAATGCCTGTGTTGCCAACAAAGGTTCAATAAAGATAGATAGATAGATAGATAGATAAAGAGAGAGAGAGAGAGAGAGAGAGAGAGAGAGAGAGAGAGAGAAGAGAAGAGAACATGTAAAAAAAATGCTACTCTAGGCCTCCTAGAAGTTCTAGGTATGCCACTGACTAGGACCACAATCTGCAGTGTCAGTCAGAAGATGTTCACTCCCTCTGTTACTATCATGTTCAATGATTTCAATAATTTTAATGACTTAAAATGCCTGTCATGCCAATAGAGATTTAATAAAGTGAGCAAAAAATGTGAGGAATGGAGAGAAAGAGAGAAAGAATAAGTAAAATGTTAGTCAAGGCCTTCTGGAAGTAGGTCCAGGTGTCACTGCCTGGGAATATAAGCTGTAATCAGTTGAGTCAGCTGTTAGAAATGGAACTGCAGCAGTTTTGTGCCAGGCCCCCTTATTAAAGAAGCCGCTCTAACATCACTTCATGCAGAATCAAATACATGTTAATATGTCTGTCACAAACATCAGATAAAACATGCAGTGTGTTTTATAACCTTACAGTGTCCATGTTTACATGTAATCTGAAATAAGCCCAAATGTCCATTCATCCAATATCTTCTGGGTCATGGTGAGTACCCCTTCACTGGGCACAGGGAATTACACTAATGAAGCTAAGCCTGGGACAGGGTGCCAAGCCATCGCTGGGCACACATACAAACACAGACAATTTAGAGTACCCAATTCACCTGACCTTTATGTTTTTGGACTATGGGAGCAAACTGGAGATAAGCAAAATATGTTTACATATAAATATAATTAACTTAGTGCTAATATTCTATTATAATCTCACAGGGCTGCTGGCATATCATAGATTTGTTTGATATCTATAGTTTTAAAAATATAAAAAATAGGTTTTGTCATACATTTGTATGTATATCCATGTTCAGACTTCAGCTTGCTGTGCACATCTGTTCAGCTACAGTAAGCATCTTAGTCACTTTGCTACAGAAATGAGATATAATATGATGGGCCCCGCATTTCCAAAAAGAAACGAGGGGGAAAAGGCAGAAGCCCAGACTTTACTCGATGCATGTTTATATCATGGTATTGATTTGATCTTTATAAAGGTTCCCACGGGTGTGTGAGAGTGGCCTGGGAGGAGAGACAGAAAGCTGACGGATTTGCAAGTGAAGGAGGTGGCAGAGACGCCGGGGGCGGCTACAGGCTGGGGGAGAAAGAGGGAGAGGGAGAGAGAGAGGTGCTGGGGGATAAAAGCACAGCAACTCCATGTCCTCGTAAAGACGGATCAGCACTGTGAACGAAAGCTGCATACTGATTATGGGCATGGCAAAGCCCTGAGCCAGAGAGCAAGCAAGATGTGCCGGAGAGAAAAATGCCCTCAAAACCACTAAGCTGGGAGAGAGAGAGGGCAGCGAGGAGAGAGAGAGAGAGAGAGAGAGAGAGAGAAAGTACAAAGAGATGATGGGAGAAAGAGAGAGAGGGAAGGAGGACATGAAGGGGTAGAGGAAGAGAACATGAGAGAGAAGTGGTGGGAAGTGGTATAGAAAGAGAAAATGAGAATGAGAGAGTGAGGGGGCAGAGAGAGAGAGAGAGAGAGAGTGTGTAATAGGGAGAAGGGTTGGAAAGAGATGGAGGGAGAGAGAGAGATAGAGGTAGAGAAAGGAGAGAAATGGGGAGGAGGTCCTCAAAATAAGATAGCAAAAAAGGGGAGAAAGATTGAGAGACAAGGGGCATGAGTTGGAAAGAGAGAGGGGAAAATGAGGCAGAAGAGAAAAGAGAGTGAGGAAAAGGGAGAGGAGAGAAAAGAGAGTGAGGAAAAGGGAGAGGAAAGAAAGAGGACAACATGACAGGGGGAGTGGGGGGTTGATCATTTTGTTACTGTCATCTTTATTAATAATTTATATGAATGCCAATCATGCCAATAAAGTTTCACTAAACTGAGAAAAGGGGGGCTGTAGAGAGAGAGAGAGAGAGAGAGAGAGAGAGAGAGAGAGAGAGAGAAACATAATATAGCTGAGAAAAAAAGTTATGTAGGACTACAGAGCTGTTCAGCTGATGAGATTGGAGGAATTGTCTAGAACAGCAAAACATGACAGTATTTCTGATGGAAGTCATTGTATGACAATAAAAACAACACTTTCTGTTCAAAAACAGCCTCTAAATGAAAAGTAATCTAAAAGTAATAAGAAGTAATCTGAGGTAATGTGCAATCTTTTAGATTACTTTACTGATTATTACTTGACTCAGGTAATCAATAGTATGCAATAGAGTGGCTTTTGAAGGACAGCTTGTTGAGCTTGTGTCTGTGTGTGTGTGTGTGTGTGATAGAGAGAGAGAGAGAGAGAGAGAGAGAGAGAGAGAGAGAGATGTTCGAGTGATTTAACAGTTTCAGCTGCTTATGTCATTTTTCAGTGACATTGAAATGTCATTTTTAAGTCATCTTTCAATTAGCTAGTTTCAGCTGAATTAAAAAAAAAATCACCAGAGCACAAAAACATTCATAAAGACCCACATGGCTCTGTTGTTGTGAAGGTTCCCTTCGTAAGTAAGTATTATGTATTATGTATAAGTATTATGTGAACTATTTGTTGTTGACATGTTACTTTCTTAGGTGATATGTGATAGGTTATATCTACTACCACTATATATATATATACTACCACTCAAAAGTTTGGGATCACCCAGGATTTTCCATGACAATCTATAATTTTATTTCAGAAATTAATTAATTAATTAATTAATTAATTTATTTATTTTCTAGATTATAATAAAGTCCACAAATGCTGCTGCTCCAGATACTCAGTCTTCTATGGTAGAAAGGTGAGGTAGGACAGTGTCACTGTGTGTAGTTCACAAGTTGTTGATGGTGAGTTTAGAAGAGTTTAGAAGCTTTACTACAGCTGATTAATCTCCACCAGAAGTTTAACACATTGTGTGTGAGACATCACTGGACATGACTCTGTCCTACCTCACTCTTCTAACATAAACGTTTGAGTATCTGATGCAGCAGAATTTGTGGATTTTATCATCAAATCAAAACAAAAACACACAGAAATAAAAGTCCAGGTTGTCACAGATGTTCAGTTTAATGTGTGATCCCAAACTTTTGAGTGGTAGTATATATATATATATATATATATACATACACACACATATGATGTATTTTTCTAAATTTTGCTCCATTTAATGTGAAATTTATGCTTAGCACTTTTATATTTTATATCTACTTCCATACCACTGTAATCACAGAGTTTTGTGTATTTAAGGCTCAAAAAAGTTTCACATAGCTTTAGGAACACTAGCGATGGGCTCTTTAGAGAACCAGCTTCAGTTATTCCACGACATAACTCAAATATACTTTTATTACACCTTTATTTTAAGGCTTTATAGTCAGCATTTGATATCTGCAGTAAGTGATTCAATACCCCACAAACTCCCCCAGGCCCCACATACTAAAGCCCAGTCTTGCATGTTGTAGTGGTTCACACAACCTCTGACCTATTTCCAGATATTTTATATATCTGATAGCAACATTATGCTAGATAGGGTATCTACATGCTACACTATACAGTACAAGCACACACACATACACACTCCCTGATGCTCTGCCATACTGTACTCCTGTGTTCCAGTTGTGTCAGGGTGTTTTATGTAATCATGGCCAGCTTTCGCCAAGAAAAACAATGAGCGGAGAAAATAGCTTCTTGGCCCTAATTAAGAATATGCTGACGGACTTATCTACGGTCAGAATGGAGCAGAAACCATGGAAACGTTTGAACGGCATGCTGCTTGGTGGATAAAAAAGACGAGAACGTTATGGCCATGAAGTATCTTCAATGATATGTCTGTTCTGCTGCTTTGGTCAAAGTTCACTTTGGAAATGAAGACAGTAAGGCCGAAGCATGACTGTCTCCGACTGGCCGTTGATGCAGAGGAAAGGCTGGATTTGGCAATTAGTGCTTTTCTGCACAGAGGGGCTTGTCGTGAAGTCTGAGACTGATTGGTGGCGTGAGGGAGGAAGACAGGAAGGGAGGGAAATCAGAAGCACTCTGGGGGATTCTCTTGTACCCTTTCTGTGCCGCTTGAACTGAGTTGCTGCCAAAGCATCGGTTTAAAGGCTTAGGAGTTCACGCTTCTCTGTGGGAAGTTCAGGAGAGTGTCAACACACGCAAGTATATGTGCACATTCGCAGATAGAGGAAAGAGGAGGAGAGGCAAGAGAGCAAGAGATGCTATAGAAAGAAGACAGGGTCAGATCTACTGAAGCTAAGATAAACATCAGGAAGCGATAGAAGTCATTCAGAATTCCTGTCTATGGTCAATTTTTAGAAGCCTATTTTTGACACCATTTAAAGTCAACTCTTGAAACTGTGCACCAAACCTTTAGGAGTAGTGCAAAATGTGTTTACGTATGAAATCGTACATTAATGTACATGTTGAGTTATGTTTTCTCTCTCATATACACTGATCAGCCACAACTTGTTTTTACACAGACCACAGACAAGTGAAGTGAATAGCAGTGAATATCTCATTATGATGGCATCTGTTAAGGGCCATTATATATATGGCAGCAATGGAACACTGGAATGTGATGTGGTGGATGAAGGAAAAATGAGCAAGCATAAGGAACTTTAACAAGGGCCAAAGAGATAACTTGGTGAGAGCTTCTCCAAAATGGCAGGGCTTGTGGGGTATTTTCCATAAGCAGGGGTTAGTACCTATCAAAATTTATACAAGGAAAAAGCAGTGACAGGGTCATAGATGCTCTAGGCTCATTCATGCTTGTGGGGAGCGATGGCTAGCCCAGCTGTTCTAATCTCACAGAAGAGCTACTGCAGGACAAAATGTTGAAAAAGTTAATACCAGCGCTAATGAGTGTCTATACTGACCCCAGTCCACTGCCAAAGCACCTACATTGGTGAACATCTGAACTGGACCATGGAGCAATGGAAGAAAATGGGCTGGTCTGATGAATCACATCTTGTGGACGGCCGGATGCATGTGTGTTGTTTATCTGGAGACGTGATGGTACAACTGATGCTTTGAGTGATGTTCTGCTGAAAAACTTTAGGTCCTGAAATTCATGTGCATGCTACTATAACATCTAACACCTACGTAAACATTGTTGCAGACCAAGTACACCTCTTCTTGGCAACAGTATTCCTTAATGACAGTGGCTTCTTCAGCAGGATAATGCACCCTCTCACAATGGTGCCAGATACCATGATACCTTCAGAGGTCTTGTGGAGTCCATGCCTCAGCTGTTTTGGCAGCACTTAGGGGATGTATGCAATATTACATGGATTTAATGTTATGGTTGATCAGTAAAAAGTTACTATTTCAGAGATACAAGAATTTTCACTGACAGTGATGATATAGAAATGAGAAAAATAAGGATAAAATTTAAGTAAAAAAGTATATATGAAAAAAAATAAATAAATAAATAAAATTTAAGTAAAAAAGTATATATGAAAAATTAAATAAAAATAAATAAATAAATAACATTTAAGTAAAAAAGTATATATGAAAGTATAATAAGTAATTAATTGAAGTATTAATTTTGAATACATCAGGCCGGTTTTAGCATATCATCACTGTTAAATCAAAATGTGTAGCATCATGATTTACAGTCCAAAAGGACTTGGAATAAAATATTTTTACATACTTTTAAATTACACAGTTTAAAGGTTTAATCTTTAGAAATCTTTCTTTTGCAAGGTAAGAGTACAGGTTTAGGGAGTTTGACCTTAATGTTTTTTTCCTTATAAAAGTTCTCAAAGAATCAGTACGTTTTATGTACAGTATCTATTATTAGTCATTGTTTTAAAATATAGATTTATTTACATACTCTGCATGCGTGCTTTGAAAAATGATAGCAGTTATGATTTTGGTGGAATTTTTCAGATGAATCCAGAATAATTTCTGGATTTCAGTTCCATTTTTCTATTCAGATCAACACTCAGCTTGTGTTTTGTACCCACCCTGGTGTCGTTCTCCAGGTTTCTCTGCTGTTGGATAATTACCGTCAGTCGAACGTCTCAGCTTAGCGTTACAGCAGCTCAAGGTCACAAGTTAAACTACTTCAAATAGAGCCTGAGCAATCTACTTCCAAATTGAAATGTTCCCTTCTCCTGCCAAACTCCTTAAATCTATTCCTTTGTTCTTGAATAATTGAAAATTTGCCATGGTTCAGCAGACTAGAAGAAAGGTTCGAAAGTTCACATATCTTTCACTACGGAGGACTGCTTCACAGATGCTATCTTTTACAAACTGTATGTTGAACCTAAGGTAAAGTGTAGATGACGGCTTAAGGCCACTGAAGTGGAGTCAGGAGCGCTGGCAATGAGGGAGCCTGTGTCTCTATACTTTTGAAGAATAAAAGGAAAGATAATGCATGCTGTGTGAATGGGATCTCTCTTTGAATCTGTCGCCATTGTCTCCACATTCGCGAGGGGAAAAGTAATTGTAAATTTAAAGTAGGCAGACTACGCTCTTCACGCTTCGGTGCACTCCCCACCTGCACCCTCAAATGGTTTGATCCTAAATTGTTTCGCAGCTGTGTCTTTCTGGAATTCACGTTTAAAATGCAATAATTACTGAAGAGGTGACTGAGGTGCTTAGTTGTCATATCAGCCATTAGAGAAGGTACAGGAAGTAACACTTTCACCACTGTTTTTGAAAGTTCTGTGCTTCTGGTACTATAGCTTTGAAAATGAATTTGATTGCAACTAGAACGCTGTCTGAAAATCACCATACTGTCTTAAATCAAGTTTTCTTTCCCTTTAAACCTTCTGGATTCTGAGGGGTTCTTCAGGAACTTTGATGTATCTGACCTTTTACAAATTACACCATCTCATTTTTTCCCCAAAGTATTACACAGGCTTTTGTTCAGCACAAACTGAGCAACAACAGTATCAAAACAGTAAGAGTGTCATAAATCTACAGTATATTTTAATTAAATCTGCTTTAATTTTTAGATGTGCTGATATATTTGGAAAAAAACACACTCTAAACATTTCTTGCCAAGACTTTTGAGCTCTCAACTGAATAGACAGAGGTGTTGGCTACACGGGTCATTACAATTTTAGAAATTTTGTGTGTTTTTTTTCTAAAGCTTAACGATTTTGAGGTGACACTTTATTTTCGTCAGCCATTAACCCCACATTGAATATTCATGAAATAGGTGTGAACACTCAGGTAAGAGCTCTTTGCTCAAGTCAGAGCTCTTTGTTTGATGGGATTTTTCCATGGCCACTAATCTTCCAATGGAACGTCCATGATTATCATGTCATTATCATATGAATGACAGATCGCTTGAGTGGGTGGAAAAAAAGTGCTGCACTCTGACTCGCTCTGAAAAATGTGTCTCTGCTTATTTAAGCTCTTCTCACAAATATCTAAAAATATATTTAGATACAAGCTATATATATTTGAAAAGTAGACTCTTTAAGTTTCCGGGGTATGTTTAGTTTTGTTTCTATTATAAAATCTTGCAAAGTTATATAAGTGTTTTTGTGGAATTTCATTAATATACTCCAGATAATACTCCAGAGGGTTAAAGCAACAGTTTGGCAAAAAAATAAAAAATTGAGAATTCAGATCCCAAATTTTGCATCTTTGTTTTAGACCTGGAGCTCTAAGGCTAAAAGTGCTAAGAAATACTAGAACTCAATAGGCACCCAAAAAGCCCAGTTCTGTCCATAATATCACTAAATCTCTAAAGATTAATCACAAACTTTCAACTCACTCAAACTTTATCCAGATCTTAATTAAGGTTGTAGAGACTAGTTCTTGTGATTTAATATACAGTATACCTTATAATGTACTATGAAAATGAATAAAACTCTATATATTCAATACACAGTCTATATACAGTACACAAACCACCTCAGAAGTAGGTGTGCTGATATAGAATCAGCTTTAGTGGCAATGATCATCATAAACATTCACTAAATTATTACTTTTATGTGAAATTGCTGTGTGTAGCAAAAAGGTGTTCACAATAAAGCCAACTGTGTTCTTAAACACATCTTTACAGTAAAGATTTGGATAATTGAGGTGACTATTGATTTATTGTGTTTGAAGTAATGCTAGCATTACAGCTCCAGTTCTAAATTGAAGAAGCAAAATTTGGACTCCAAGCATGTCTTGACTATGTGCATTTTACTGTTTGCTGATACATTCATGTCAGTTGAGATATTTCATTGGGTGATTTGCAATGATTGCATTTACTTTATGAGTATCCTAGATTGACAACACCATGAGACATTCCCTTTATCCTAACATAAATGTTTGAAGAATTCATGCATTTTTGATATATTTTCTGAAATTCCAGTCCTTCACAATACTGGAAAATGATAAACATTCATCTATGGCATCAGGTTGTGTGAGCAGAATTGTAGCAAAACGTCAGTAAAATTAAACAGCCTGTCTCCGACTCCAACATGTTTTTGTGTTATACTGTCAAAACCAAATGACAGTTACAGATTTGTTTCATGTACTTTGTTATGAAGGGAGCATATTAACAGGAATGGCATGCATCACTGTCCTGTCAAAACCTCATAACTTGACTTAAAATACACTATCCACCTTTGTGAAAGGACCAACAGAAGTGGTCCAAATATATTAGCAAGATAACGTACAGAAATTCAGTCTTTGTAACAGTAAAACAGGTGAATGTAGCTGATAGTAAACAGGAAGTTAGACTACTTACATTTAGTGATTACATTCATCTAAGATACAGTACATTCAAAAGGGAAGAGTTATATGAGTTATATCTCCCTCTATCTCTTCTCTCTACTCTAGTTCTTCATTTCTAGCTGTTTTGAGATGCCAATTAAAGATATTGCTTAAAATAGTGTCCCATATGTTCAATATTGAAAAATGTTGGGAAAAAAAACAGAAAATTTGTTAAAGCTTTGATTTTTGGCTGAAATTCTTTACAGATGTGTGAATATAAATAATATCTCAAACAAATAGAACTGAGCATTTTTGTGTCCTACTGAAGGGTGACCACTTATGATGCAAATTTGAATGATGAGATGAAGCTAAATAAAGTCAGTGCTGCGCAACCTGAAAAAAAATATTTCTGGGACAAAAACAAACTAAAAACCTCACAATTTAAAAAAATCGGCATTTTGCAAAATTTCACATTTATTACATGTAGTTGTCTTCAAAATCCTAAAAAATACAGTGATGTAGTTTAGTGTCTGATTTTTGTTGTTGTCCTGATGTTTCTCTAAACAAATAGCCTATTAGCCTGTTAGTCTAATCTTTGGTAACTCCAAACATGACTGGCTTTGTTTTTTAAATCTTTGTGTAATTCTCAGCCTGAAAAGTTTTGCTGGGAAATAAGCCTTTGTCTGTATTTTGTAAGAGTATGTATTGTTTTATTGATCTAGTCTGGCTCATGCCAGCTTGGAATTGTATAGCTAAAGGGAGTTTCAGAGGAGCAAAATTCAGCCTGGTAGTTAAACTATCATTTTCTTAGTAGTAATGGAAAAATCAGCCATCAGAATTGAAACTGTTCCTTGAACTATGTTTTAATTGCCACTGAATTTGTGAAGTTTACCTTTTATTTTACCATATTTCAGAATGAAAGATACATATATGTGTACATACACCCACACATATACATATACAGGGTCAGACAGAGATATTCTTCAGAAAGAGAGAGAGAGAGAGAGAGAGAGAGAGAGAGAGAGAGAGAGAGAGAGAGAGAGAGAGAGAGAGACAGAGAGATGGTCTTGGGATGACCTCAAGCATACATAGCATGCATAATTTAATACACATATAAATGCAAATAAAACCTACATAATTGAATTAAACAAATGTAAACACACTTATTCTGAGTGGTTTAATGGGCCCTTGTGTCATGTCTGATACATAATACATACTATACATGTCTGAGACTTGTGTGTTTTACAAGCTTTGAAGTCAACACTGTAGATAATCAGTGCAAAATTTAGTCGCAAAATGCTGGACCATCCTTGAACCACAACTATTAGAACCAAACTTTTGTATAAATCTACCTAAAGCCTAGCTCAGAGACTTCCAGCATGATGTAGCTGCCTACAGTTAAAAACAGAGGGAGCTAGTGAACAAGAAGGTATGAAAATAAGTCTAAATATGCCC
This sequence comes from Crenuchus spilurus, assembly GCA_036984385.1. Classification (NCBI taxonomy): domain Eukaryota; kingdom Metazoa; phylum Chordata; class Actinopteri; order Characiformes; family Crenuchidae; genus Crenuchus; species Crenuchus spilurus. The sequence goes on from BRDA01010452.1 coordinate 30,708, forward strand.
AGTCACACCTGCAATCATATCCAGATCTGAAACATGTATATTATTCAAGCATTCTTATGGTGGTCTCTCGAGGATTTATTGAGGTGTCTCACTTCCAAGCAGTTGTACAAGAAGTGGCCACTGTTGCGTAAGGCTTGGAGTCCTGCAGGAGTGAGAATGCGCCTGAGAGAAAAGCCTTTCACCACTCTGCTCAACTCTCTCTCTGAGAGGACAGCAGCAACAAAAGATGTGCCAGCCTGCTGAGCTCCTGTAATCTGTGAGGAGGCTTCGCCTGCATTTCTGTATCCGCCAGCTTTGGACGCCTATAGGTGCCATCTGTAGAGTGTAGTCCTATGGAGTGTAAATTCAGCCATTTTTGTGAGCTTAACAAGATTTCTTGAATATCCTATTACATATTTCCTGTCTGTAATAAAATTAATAAGCTGACTGGCCAACATTTGATTTATTCTTTGAAGTAAGGCTATTGTTAAGTCAAGACAAATCCAAGATTATGAAAAGTCGAGACTTGGAAACCTAAAGCAAGATTTAGTCTAAATGAGAACATGACCAAGACAAGGTCAAAATACAAAAAAGAGATTCCTCTTCACATCAAGCCTGAGTAAAATGAATTAGGATTGGAATTGTGCCCATTTTCCAGCCCACTTGGGTAAACAGAAGTAGTGTTATGTGTGCACTAATTAAAAGAAAGAAATTACAAATAAATATCATTTATAAGGTACACTACTAGTGTGAAAATGTACATTTTTGTTAATAATTTAGTTAAAAATTTCAAATCCGATTTTTTGCTCAGATCAGATTTAACCATGTTGACAGTTCACATTTACAAAAGTAAGGGAGCTGTATCTGTCTGTAATGTAAACCAATCTGTCCCTGAAATGGTTTGCAAGCCTATTGATACATGTATACACGTCACCTTTGTCACCAACAACAAAAAGTGTCACATTTTTGCAGGGTTGCCAGGTTTGCAAATATAAATCACCGGTAAAACTTCAGAATTGGCTGTTTGCAGGGTTTTTGCAGTAAGATATTGAATGAGAACGTAAGATTTGAAGACAATTTACATTTTAAAGCTCATTGAATTGTATGCGTCACTTTAGATTTTGGGCTAGTTTCTGTTGGGTACACAGTAAATCTGCCAGTGTTAAATCAACACTATTAGAGTTAAATTAACACTGAGAGTGTTACATTTTGACACCCCCAGTGTTAATTTAACTCTAACAGTGTTGATTTAACACTGGCAAATTTACTGTGTAGTGTGACTTTGTTACAAAATTGGTAGTAGATTTGCGGGATCTGACAACCCTGTATTTGTGAGAGGACTGATTTTAGTAAAACTAGTAAAACAGACATGTTAGTAGCTGATGTGTGATGGTGTTGTGCTCAGGAGGACAGTAAACAGGTGGTGGACTGTACATGATCAGGTGAATAAGGTGAATAAATGCCAGCTGGCTGCTTTTACTGTTTTTACAGCTACG
>BRDA01010452.1:35773-50990 GCA_036984385.1 Crenuchus spilurus
AATATTAGATGTTGGCACCTCCACATCATTGCATTCAGTTTTTATTCACAATTTGTTTAGTGTCCCAACTTTTTTGGAATCCGGTTTGTAGAAGATTTTTCTTGGATAACAACAGATATCTTAGAAGATATCCATGGCTTACAACAAAGACCTAAATGATCTCCCAGTGGTATGCTACAAAAATGATATATTGATAAGTGAACCCATCTTAAAATGTCTAAATGTCTATTACAGGTGGTACCAAGTCCTGGTCCTGGAGATCTGTCACCCAGCAGAGTTTAGTGCCAGCCTTAATCTCACACACTTGATGCAGGTAATGAAGGCTTTCAGGGTCATCTGAATATCAGATGTGCTGGATCTGAACTCTACAGGGTGGTAAATATCCAGGATCAGGATTGGACACCCCTGATCTAACTATAAAGCTATTTAACTTAGGTCTGTACATGTTTCACATGGTGTAAGCAATGTTATTAACTAAAATTATCTCACTCTATTGGCAAATACCTCAGCTTCTTTCATAATGAATGCTTTAAACAAACAAAATCATCTGCCAATGTAGTGAGATCATTTTAGTGTGTTAGTTTTATGCGCTCTTCTTTGCTGCTGTAAGAAAGCTTCCTACGTGTTGACTCATGATTCAGATGGAAAGTGCTGGAGTATGCTCAGAGGTAAATGGTCATACTGCTTTGCAAATTTACCTAAAAGCAGAATCTCAATCAGCTTTCATTGGCCAAATATGGTTGCGCATACTAGGAATTGTTTTTGGTCTCATAGTGGCTCTCAGTATACAATAGACAGAATACAGGAGTAGACAACACACTATTGCAGTAACATAAACATCAGTACATACACACTTACTGTCATACACACATATACACAAATGTACACATGGGATGTACATTTAAATACAGTACAGCATAATCTGGAGGTTCTGGGTACAAAACTGAGTCCAGTAACATAACTACTAGGCTTCTCTGCTGTGATTGTTCATCTTTTGAATGTTTGGACTCTGTTGTCTGAAGTGCTTGCCTGAGGGAAGAAGCTGATGCAGGCGATGACTGGGGTGTCATGGGTCATCAATGATTTTCTCTGCTCGCTTGCTGGTTCTGGAGCTATACATCTTGATCAGGGTGGGCAGGTTAGCACCAGTGATCTTTTCTGCAGACCTGATGATACACTGCAGTTTCTGAATGTCATGTTGGGTGGCAGAGCTGCACCAGATTGTGATGGAGGTGGTGATGACAGACTGATTGCTGTGTAGAAATGAACCAGCAGCTTTTGAGGCAGGTTGAGCTTATTCAGCTGATGCAAGATGTATGTCTGCTGGGCGTTCTTTGTGATGGATCTGATGTTGACCCACTGATGTGATTGTAATTCCGAGGAACTTGAAGGACTCCACAGCCATCACAGTCTTGTTGAGGATGCTGATGGTTGGCAGGGGTGAGGAGTTTCTTTTGAAGTCCATGCCATCTCCACTGTATTAAGCATGATCAGTACCAAGTTGCTGTGACTGCTCCAGAAGACCACCTGTTCCAGCACCCATCTGTAAGCAGACTCATCAGTGTTTCTGATGAACCCAGTGAGTGTACAGTCATCTGCAAGCTTAAGCCTTTTGGCTGAGGTGCCTGTGGAGGTGCAGGTGTTGGTGTACATTGAGAAGAGCAGAAGGAAATGTATCCATGGGCGGCACCTGTACTGATTGTCCTAGTACTGAATGAGATTTGTCCCAGCATCACCTGCTGTTCTTTTCAACTTGTTAGGAAGCTGGTGATCTACTGGGAGGTGGAGCTTGTTTTGGGTTTATGGTATTAAACGGTTAAAAATCTAAAAGCATGATTCTGGCATAAGTTCTTGGTTGTTTGAGGTCCTGAAGGCATCATCCACAGACATGTTGGCTCAATATGCAAACTGAAGTGGGTCCAGCAGGGGGTTGGTGATGTGCTTTCAGATGTGCTAATAACAGTCTCTTGAAGGATTTCATGACTAGAGAGCATATATTAAGTTAAGTAGTTTTCAGTCAAAGCTACTTGTATCAAAGCTGTTTGTACCAAAGGCTGTAATTTCTGTTTTTGAAGAAGAAGAATGGTTGAATTACAGTGCCTTAGAATGTTGACTTTCAGGTGACACATGCTTGTTAGCAAGTTGTTTTGTGGCAAAACCCCAAACCAGTACACAGTAACCCAAAATACCAGTATAATAAATCAGAGGATTTTCAACATGTTTTTAGACCAAACACAGAAAAGTATGTGCTTTTGTTTTGGGCATGTATGAAGCACTTTTCATGAAACCATGTCACATGCTATCTTAGCAAAATAATTATCTTAAATGGCCATATCACATCAATGTCTTTAATGTAAAACATAAAATAGTTTGAAAACAATCCTTTGTTTCTCATTCCATATAGAACATATCTGGAAATTAATCCACCTGGATTGAATTTAGAAAATTTTGCATATTTAAATCACTGGCCACTTCATTAGGTACACAAATCTTATATCTATACTCATTGTCCATTTTATGAGCTCCACTGACCATACTTTTGTGCACTTTGTAGTTCTTTTACAAGATGTACTAACAGCATATGTGTGTCTAATAGAGTGGACAGTGAGGTAACATAGTGTTTAACACCAGCTTTTCCAGGTTTTTTGAGATTCTTGAACCCCCCCCCTCTTCTTGATCCCCCCCTCCCTCTTGTGGGCTCTAAGGTACCAGCTACTGTTATGTAAATGATTGTTGGGATTGTATCCCCCAGCCTTCTCTGATAATAGTATGAAAAACCATGAAACATCTAGTTACATGAAATGTATGAGGTCTCTTTTGAATCTGCTTTTTTGTGTTCTTCAATATTCACTGTATAATATGTAATAATAAGTAAATGTATGATAATCATGTAATTTGTGTCATTACAGAAAAAATAAACTATATTTCGTTGTTGTAATATAGAATAAAATGTAATTTCAGTGGAGACTGTCAATGCTTGTGCATAATTTTTTTTATTTTTATATATATAATCTTTAGCAGCTCTGCTGTGTCTGATCTATTCATACCAGCACAACAACATACTAACACACCACCACCACATCAGTGTCACTGCAGTGCTGAGAAGGATCCACCATCCAAATAATACCTTTGATTACTGAAGTTAAATCATCTTAGAATGTTGTGTTTGAAATATCTGTTACATTGACTAGATATACTGCAGTGTATTCTGGCTGTACAGGTAAATATGCAGTGGGCAGGATTTTTTATTTATTTATTTATTTTTTTGCTAAGACGTTTTTTCATCATTTTATATAGAAGATTAAATCAACAGCACTTAACTTGACAGTAAACTAGCTTGTGTGCGTGCCGTGGGAAGTTTCAAAGTAAGCAAATTCAACCTTCAACCCAGTTTGACTATGCAAATGAGGCCTACACTACATTATGAGTCATCTTTATGTATTCAGTTATATTACAAACTTGCTGATAGCTGTGGAAAAGGGAATACTGTCACAATAAAGTTTCCTCCATGTTTCAGTAGAAACACTTTTGATGAACTCTGCTGCAGCATGAAATTGATTAGATGATGTAGTCCGTTAGGAGATGACACTCTGGGACAAGACTGAGACAGATTTCTATTTTAGAGTCTGATATTATCATATATTCACTGCCTTCCAATATTGTAGATACAACAGACAGCTTTATAGACTTTATACCACTTATTGTCACTATTGTAAACTAGCATATATATCAAAATCATTTATCTATCTATTTGTTTCTCTATTTTTTTTTTTTTTTTTTTAATGGTTCATTATTACTCATAATGTGAACGTGCACAATCATTGACCAATGAGAGGAATTTGACCCATTTAACCCATATATGCAGTGGAACAAAGCACCCTGGGAGCACTTGGGGGTTAGGTGCATTGCTCATCCAGTCACAAGACCGAATCTTTAACCACCAGGTTACGGATGCACCCATAAATATAATATTCAAATTCATTAGCATAAAAAGGTTGCCTTATCCTGCGCAATTGATCTTTTTTTTTTTTTTTTTTTTTGAGAAAGTGATTATAAGATCTTTAATGAAGTTTTTAATTTTTTTATTTTCCTACATCATCTGAAGAGTCCAGCTGCCATTTATGTGGCATAAACATTTCATGATGAATGGAACACTAGAAATGCTCCAGAACCTCTTTAAATTAAACATTGAGAATATTCTTGTCTTGTCCTGTAAATGTATGATTTTGGAGATAGATGTTTACTGATCAAAAAACATTGAGTAACCAGTCCAAGGACTGAAAAATATAATTTTTGTGCAATTTTTTATGATGACATATTCCATATACTGTATATGGTGTTTGAATAGAGAAACTAATTGACACATTTTAAGGGCATGTATTGCTATTTCACTACTTTGATAGCGAGTTTTGAATTACCATTACTGAGGTTTGAATGACTAAACTGGAGTGCAACACAATTTAGCAAAATACTGAGACATTGACATGCAAATCCAGTGATCTCTATTTATAACATTTTCTCCCACCCAGATTTAATGTGACTTTTATGCAGGAGCGAAAACCCTAAAGGTGGCCTAAAATGAACCAGTCTCCAGAATGTTGTTGAACACTGGTCAGTGGTAGATGCTCTATGACTCATTCATCATTGTTCCTGCTCAGACATGCCACCAGAGCTGGGTGTTTGCTGACTAGCTGTGCTTCCTTTCAGCATGTTAGCCTGGAGCATGACTTGCTAACTACCTCTCCTTCACCACTACAGGGAATGTGGATAACAAAAATTCATTGATAGTGAAAATTTACTGAGATACATTTAACAGAAAGATTGTGAACTATAAAATGCAGGTTATTACATGCACTGTATGGTAGTTGTCAGTGTGTTAATTTATCACTCTCTGTTTTCTCGTCCCACTACAGGCAGCCAGGGACAGTTCCCCATCACCCACAATGTGACAGTAGTGGAGGGGAGCACAGCCAACATGACCTGCCGTGTGGATTACAATGATAACACCTCCCTCCAGTGGTCAAACCCTGCACAGCAGACGCTCTTCTTCGGGGACAAGAAAGGTCAGTGTGACTGAGTTGTTTTTGAAGTCGTTCTTCTGGAGATCATAGCTGAAAATATACAGCCCGGTTGGATCAATGATTGTATGCTGAGCTGTAAATATGGGTACATATGTATGTAAAAGTTTGTTTTTCTGTATCATTTGAGCACAATTGCTATTTTACATTGGGGGTGAAAATGTCATGATGAATGGACAGAAATGGTCCAAAATGACATTCCATTAAAAGTTTTTTGCTTTCTCCTAAAAATGACTTTTCTGGATATATTCTGAGTTTTTGGAGAGCGATGACATTTGTATATATAACTTCAGTGTATATTCATCATGTTAGACAGTATACAGTGGTGCTTGAAAGTTTGTGAACCCTTTAGAATGTTCTATATTTCTGCATAAATATAGACCTAAAACATGACATTTTCACACAAGTCCTAAAAGTAGATAAAGAGAACCCATTTAAAAAAAAGTAGACAAAAATATTATACATTTATTTATTGAGGAAAATGATCCAATATGACATATTTGAGTAGCAAAAGTATGTGAACCTTTGTTTTCAGTATCTGGTGTGACCCCCCCTTTGCAGCAATAACTGCAAGAAAACTGCAGCTAAACGTTTCCGGTAACAGTTCTTTAGCCATTCTTCGGTAGAATGACTTGTGTGCTTAGGGTCGTTGTCTTGCTGCATCACCCACCTTCTCTTAAGATTTTGTTCATGGACAGATGTTCTGACATTTTCCTTTAGAATTCTCTGATATAATTCACAATTCATTGTTCCATCAATGATGGCAAGCCGTCCTGGCCCAGACGCAGCAAAACAGATACTACCACCACCATGTTTCACAGCTTGAATCAGGTTCTTATGCAGGAATGTAGTGTTTTCCTTTGTCCAAACATAACACTTTTCATTTAAACCAAAAGTTATTTGTCCACAAAATATTTTTCCAATAGTCTTCTGGCTTGTCCGCGTGATCTTTAGCAAACTGCAGATGATGAGCAATGTTCTTTGTGGAGAGCTGTGACTTTCTCCTTACAACCCTGCCATTCACACCATTTTTGTTCAGTGTTCTCCTGATGGTGGACTCATGAACATTAACATTAGCCAATGTGAGAGACGCCTTCAGTTGCTTAGAAGTTACCCTGGGGTCCTTTGTTGGTTGACCACTCCTGGGGAGGGTAACAATGGTCTTGAATTTCCTCTATTTGCATACTTTATATACACATTCTGTCTGATTGTGGATGGGTGGAGTCCAAACTCATTAATGATGGTTTTGTAACCTTTTCCAGTCTGATGAGCATCAACTGCTTTTTCTGAGGTCCTCAGGAATCTCCTTTGTTCATACCATAATGCACTTCCACAAACTTGTGTTGTGAAGTGCAGACTTTGATAGATCCCTGTTCTTTAAATAAAACAGGGTGCCCACTCACACCTGATTGTCATCCCATTGATTGAAAACACCGCACTCTAATTTCACCTTCAAATGATCTGTTAATCCTAAAGGTTCACATACTTTTGCCACTCACAAATATGTCATACTGGATCATTTTCCTCAATAAATAAATGACCAAGTATGATACTTTTGTCTCATTTGTTTAACTGGGTTCTCTTTATTTACTTTTAAGACTTTAGCATTTGATGTTTTAGCATTTTTATGCAGAAATATAGAAAATTCTAAAGGGTTCACAAACTTTCATACAACACTATATAGAGTATACTGAAGAAATACTGCTTTTTGGTTTGCACTGCCTTTTGAATTAAATCATTCACTTCTATCAATGAATGTTACATTAATATTATCAGTAGTTTTATGCTGCTTAGTTCAGCCAAGTCATTGAATTATGAAAATGAAGACAAAGGCTCTCTAGAGGTTGAAGGCACAATGGCTGCAAGCCAACATGGTATTAGATGTACATCAAGCTATTTCTCTATATGAAATACTTCATTTTAATTTGCATAAGTCATGCTGCTATCTGCCAAATAATTACTAGGTGTACGTGCACAAAGATTTTTAGCACAGATCTCTTCCCATGGGGTTCATGTTATTCTGTTTGTTGTTCCATGTTGTGCCACATGCCACTCATGTCTGGCCTTTCGTGCAAACAAAATTGGTCCTGTTTTCCTTGATAGGATGTGCAGAATTTGAGTGATACCCATCGTGACACCTGCCATGGTTTTTAACCATGCTGAGAACAGCAACTTTGGAACTACAAATGTCATCCAGCAGGAAAGTGAGAGTATTTCAGGCACCTCTCAGTTCAATACACAATTCATTCACGCAGCTATGCAGGTAGCTTTTCCGTGTTTTTGGAGAAAGTAATGTAGAATGGGAGCTGGTTGGGCTGCTCTGTCAGAATCTGGGCTGTTTCTCTACTGAAAAAGTGCAGCTTCATTAGCCTGCTACAGGGTGCAGCACAAACACTGACATTTAAGGCTTTGTGTGTGTGTGTGTGTGTGCATGCGTGTGTGTGAAAATGATTTCTCACATTTGAAAGCATGTATTGCCTCTCCCGTGTGCTCAGATCCTTGTTCTGCCATGGGAAATATACAATTCTCACTGCATTCCTCTTTGGTAGATAAGTGACAAGGGTGTATATTGGCAAACTTTGCAGCTTTAAAATATCATTGCTCTTTTTTATTTAATTTTTTTTTGCAAAGGAAACAGCTTCTGCATGAGATTTCTAGCATATTTTAATCTAAAACTAAACTTGGCTGAGCAGAACTTACCTCAGTGTTAATTCATAACAATGCATAGAGAACAGTTTGTTTGAGAAAGTCTACAGATGATCGAGGCAGAGGGCTAAGGACCGGTTTCATAGTTTTAGTTCTGAATCTCACTTTTTCTCAAAACTCAACTCAAAACTCAGCAAAACTATACTTTTTTTGTATTAACTTCTATAACTATATGCAACATCATGCCTGGGGGACCTCAGTGCCGGTTTTTGATATGGGTGATATGGGAAGCCGCCCAGGGCAGCATCTCTTCAGGGGCGGCATAAGCGCCTGCCCCTACTAGGATGTCATCCCCATCAGGAAACACCTTTGGGGAGGATGACAAGAACTGGTGGACTTCTTTGCGGTGGTGAGCCAAAGATTTAGTTTGCTCCCGGGGTGGGTGCCAGAGGAGTTGTTCGCCCAGGGCACCAAACAGGCTAGGCCTGCACCTGGTGGACCTAAACTACTGCTTTGGAAAGAGGTCGTACCTCATTATACAGGTGCACAAAGACCTTCATCAGATGGTCTCCTTAATAGATCATAATTACTTTATTGGCCTTGAATTGGAAACAGCAGGAGTTTTAGCTGTAGCAGTGCCAGCTTATGTCTTGTCCACAGCTTACGTGTAGGCTAAGCGCTAAATCTAATTTTAAGTTTGCAGGTAACCTCTTTCACTTGCCCCCTGAGTTCCAGCAGGGTATGAAGAGTGCAAGTGCCTCTCGGCTGAACTTCATCTCTTACTTGTTCTTTGGCACACTTAGTTCTCACCAAAGGAACTCAGCTTGCAAGGCCTTTTTTTCTCTTTTCTTTGTACTTTTAAGCATCCAGATGTGAGATGTTGGCACAGCTAGCACTTTAGCCGTAGGGGACAACGAAATCGAGTCCAAGAGGATTCAAAACTCACACCAATGCACACTGGAGGGGACAGACGGCCTGGCAAAACTTCGAGATTCTTTCAACGCAAAGCCTTCTTGGCAACTAACGCGTACTTCCTACTTTGTAGACATGAGAACAGATTTACTGTTGTTAAGGCGAAGCAAAAGTGATGGGACTGTGATCTATACCACCGAGACACAGCGGTGCATTGACCGCGCCAAAGACTGATTGAGACAACTGTGCTTTTTGGTGGTGGAATATGAGGGTAATTAAATGGACAGTAGAGGAGAGTAGCGGCTTGCAGCATGTATTGATGTGGTGTAAGACACATGGGGGACAAAGAGATGCCATTTGTTTTGTTGGCATGCTCACAAACCCATAGGCAGAAGAAACACACAACCTGCTGTGGCTGTCTTTCAGAGACTTATTCTGTTTCGCACTTTGGAGTTGCATTCATTTAGCTTTGTTTATCTCTGATCACATATGGTCCTCAAAAAAGTCTGCAAATGTCTCCTTCCTACAAGTCTGGCTGTATCCTTACATAAAAACAAAGTATCAGTTGATTAGTGGATCTCAAACCAGTCCTCAGTGCCCCCCAGAAGGTCCACAATTTAGTCTATCCCTATCTGTTAGGATTTGGGATTGAGTGAAAATATGGGTCATCCGGGGGCCCAGAAAACTGATCTGAGTCCAGCTCAGTACTTATTGTCAAGTCCTAAGATTGTAGATTGAAATCTAAATAGAAGAAAAACCAATCAGTGCTGTTTTCTACATCTATAAACCTGAAATACTGTGAGGTAAATAATGTAAACAGCATCATTTAAAGCTGCGCTCTCAGAGGGACCAAAGTATCTTTGTCAGCAGTAGGCTGGAATGGTAAGCTGCTCCTGAGGGAGCAAAACAAAGTCCACTCTTAGAAAGAGGTGGGAGAGATAGAGAGAACAAAGGCAAGAAGGACAAAATAGCCACAATTAGGCCTTTGGGTTGAGCCTGAAGGAAGATGACTCTGAAGTGGTGTCAAGTCTGTATGGTCTTGTCTCAAGTGATCTATACCTCCTGCACCCATACACACACTCCTTAATAGCTTTTGTCCATGTATGTTACTATTTAGTTCAGTTCATTAGTACAAAATCTGTCACAGTATTGTTATTGATGATTTAGTAAATACATGCCAAATACTGTACCTCATTATTTATAAATTACAGAAATATTTACAGCAATTTTATTTTCTCGTAGCAGATCGTGGTTGACTGGACAGCCCACTATAAATGCAAAAATAATATGAGTTCTACAGGAAATGAAATAAGCGTCCTTTGCTGCCAAACTGTCAACCTGTGTAATAAGAATATAATTAAAATTAGTGAAAGCCCCATTAAGATGGCAGCTATTTGTGCCTAATATTAATTTTGATAATTAGTAGATGCATTCTCCTCCATGGTTTTATATTCATTTCATGCATTTGCTTATTTTTCATATGCACCATATTAGTTCATCTTGAATGGGATGCACATTAGTCAGCAGCAAGCTATTTAATCCCCCTTCGTCATAATTACATTTCTGCCCAGCGCTCCTGGAGCATGACATCATCACATATCAACATTCGTAGGAACTATAATAGGACTCCCACAGTGAGCAAAGCTCAAATGAATTATCAGCTTAGCTTATAGTTGCTGTTTCCCTGCTTAAATTAACATCTACTTAAGTATACAGCCTCATTCTGCTTTGAATGGCTGCAGAAGGGGTGCTAAATCATGCTTCTAGATTTATACTAACCCTAAAGACTTTACTTCCCACCTCAGTCTTGCAAGCACAATACACCTAATCAAAGAGGTTAAGAATATAAGAGGGTGTTAGAGTTGGTATGCGTAGTCCTATAAAGGTCAAAAGCAAAAAATATGTTGACAGTGAAAGTCTGAAAAATAGGCTCAAATCCTGTTAACATTTAAATATGGTAAAGACATCCATCCATTCATCCATGACCTAAGGTCATGGTGGGTCCCCATACCCCTCCATTGGGCACTGGGCAGGGCATTCTATGAGACAGATAAGTTTAATTATATTGGATGATTTGTGTGTGCACAATCACCTCTACATTGATTTGCCAGTTTAATAGGTTCCCCTTTTACTTAGACATTAACCACATTATCAGCCACACCTGCCATATGTATGGTGAATTAAGGATGACTGGTGAAATGGGACAGTATAGCTATATATGATTTTTTTCTTGCCTGATGAGTAATTTATTTATATGTTTTGTTATGCCCTAGCTGTGAAACTACATAATCACAATGTCAAACCCTTATTTGTGTAATATCAGGGCAGGGAAAGCATAATATGGCAAAAAACAAAAATGTTAAAAATTCTCTTTACTTATTAGCCAAAACATGTCCAATATGCTAATGTGTAATATTTTGTCTGTTCTCCACATGCCATTAAGAACAACCCACCAGTCAATGAACATCCCACCAACATCCCAACCCACCAAAATCAATAAACTCTACAAGACCTTTGAAGGTATCTGGCCAAAGCATTAACAGGAGACCTTTTAAATTCTGCAAGTTTCAAGATAAAGCTGCTGCATATCAGACTTGATGTTCCAGCACATCTGCTGACGCTCAGATTGAGATCTGAAAAGTAACATAGTATGTATTTTCAGTAGATACTCAGCACTGCTGACCCTCAAGCCTTGATGTTTCAGAGATGCTCCAACTCAATTCCCTGGCCATAATGATTATGACATCTTACTACTTTTCTCTTACCATCTAAAATATCCCAGATCTTCACAGGTCCAATTGTTATGACATAAGCTATTTTATTGTGAATGTGAATGAACATAATGTTTTGACCCATTGTGTAAGTGCATTTTGGAGAATTATAGACTGTAGCACATCTGTTGTTGCGTCCTTATACACCAGCCATCAAAGGAAATTACCACCATTGCCACGTTTAAAAATATAATAAAAACTGTGAATGTGGTAATTTTTTATTTTATATTTCACATACTGAAGTGCACTGAATTCACTTAAACAGGACAGATTATGCTTTGTAATTAAACATACAGTAATTCAAATTAAATACTCGTAATATACACTGCTAAAAAAAAATAAAGGGAACACTTAAACAACACAATGTAACTCCAAGTCAACCACACTTCTGTGAAACCAACCTGTCCAGTTAGGAAGCAACACTGATTGTGAATCAATTTTACCTGCTGTTGTTCAAATGGAACAGACAACAGATAGAAATGAGAGGCAATTAGCAAGACAACCCCTATACAGGAGTGGTTCTGCAGGTGGTGACCATAGACCTTTTCTCTGTTCTCATCCTTTCAATGTGACCTGTGGCAAGAAGGTTTGCTGTGTCTGTCAGCACAGTGTCCAGAGCATGGAGCAGATACCAGGAGACAGGCCAGTACACCAGGAGACATGGAGGGGGCCATAGGAGGGCAACAACCCAGCAGCAGGACTGCTACCTCCTCCTTTGTGCAAGAAGGAACAGGAGGAGCAGAGCCAGAGCCCTGCAAAATGACCTCCAGCAGGCCACTAATATCCATGTTTCTGCTCAAACTGTCAGAAACTGACTCCATGAGGGTGGTATGAGATTTTGAGTATGATTCCAAATCCAGACCTCCAAGGGGTAATAATTTTGATTTACATTGATCATTTTTTGTTATTTTGTTCTTAACACATTCCACTATGTAATAAATAAAGAATTTCAACTGGAATATTTTATTCATTGAGATCTAGGATGTGTTATTTTAGTGTTCCCTTTATCTTTTGAGCAGTGTATTTACAAACAACATTACTATGACAAGTTGTACTTATGTTGACAAGTTGTACTAATGTTGAGAAATTGCTCATTTGAAAATTGACTGTATTAGTTATACTTTTAATTATCACTAGCTTTGTTAGGTTATTTGGCCAAAAAATGCACATTCCAGCAAACTAAATGTCACATAATGAATCGATATTCAGTGTCTAAATAAAATATAGGTGTTAAGTACACTGTTTCAGTTTTTAAATGTGGTCATAATCCTTTCAGGATTTCACTGGGGAAGCATTCGTCTTGGTACTCTCTTCTCTGTCCAGAAAACAGATCCATCCTTTCATACATCCATCTTTTTTAGGACATTTTTGTAGAGCTACATTGTTCTAGCAACCTTGCAAAACACTGTCTGTGAGAACCAGCTGTTATTTTACTGCCTAATATATCCAAGATCTTAGCATCCACAAGATAATCAATGTTATTTTTCTTCCTATGTGTATGCACATAATGTTTTGGCCCATTGTGTAAGTGCATTTTGTGCCAAGCACTTAAGTCTCTCACCAATCAGTGCTATTAGTGGAATGCTTTCCTGCCTCTTTAGGACATTTTGTTTTGTGAGCTACAGTGCTCTAGCAAGCCTCGACCTGAGCATAAATACATGCCCCCTCAAGCAAGAAAACTGGCAGCAATGAACTGCGGAAGCTGTTGTTTCATCAGTCTGAATGCATGAAGGATTTTCCGAACACGATTCAAGTGTCTGGCTGAGTAACAAGGGGAAAATGCGTCACATTGTTTTTGTGTAATTAATTAAAATAAATATGTCTGGAATAATTAATAGATACATAATTGATTCCTTTATTTCGTTAAATAGAAATGAACTTTTGGTGATGGCTCTCGGGAGGAAACGGAGAGAATGTGTTTCTTTGCTTTATGAGAAACTTCTCTCTTACAGTAAATAGAGAAATCTCACAAAATGCTTTTGTTCCAACACTGTCATCTTCATGACAGTCTTAAAGGGACAGAAGAATATAAAATGACTCAGCAGTGTCTCTCCGTTCTTTGGAATAGACATGTCATTATGATCCTCACTTGTTGTACAGGCCTGGGTAATTGAATGTGGGTTTAAAGCATGTGAGTGAGATATACCGTTGTTGTT
Organism: Crenuchus spilurus; assembly: GCA_036984385.1. NCBI lineage: Eukaryota > Metazoa > Chordata > Actinopteri > Characiformes > Crenuchidae > Crenuchus > Crenuchus spilurus. The sequence goes on from BRDA01010452.1 coordinate 49,337, forward strand.
GGTTTTCTAAACTTATTTGGCCAGGTGTATCCAATTGTGTTTTCATTTTGAAACATTCAAAAGAGAGAATGAGAAAAAAAAAGTATGAGAGAGTAAAGACTGTAGTGAGGGGGAGGCTTCTGTCTGCTTGAGCTGAATTTCAAACAGTCTAAAAGGAATTATTGTTACGCTGCTGTTAGGCTTCACAGCAAACAGCACATCAATTTTAAAAAGGCAGGCAGTAAAAGAAGCTGGGATATGCAGTCCTGCTACATGGTATTGTGCAAAAAAAGCAGCACATGAAGAAAGGATTTTTTCCAACATTTAAATCAACATTTTGTAAAATGTCAATGTTTTTCTTTGTTGTTGCTGTTGATGCTGACTGCTTGCTAATTCTTACCATTTTTGGTTAATGTTTTATATATGTGTATACACAATCATATCACAATATTATAAACACCTACCTAATAGAGGGAATAACTTCCCTGGGCTGAGTGTTTGCTCCCTGACACTTTCCTCATTGCTCATGTGTTCATTATAGAGGTTAACTGGTCCAGTGTGGCATGTCAGTTGCTCTGTACCACTCACTAGCATCATTCTCCTCTGGCATCAACTTTGCATGGTTATGCGTTTTGGAAGCGTTCAATGTAAGAGAAGTCTATTCTTGGTACATTTTCTCTATGGCAGCTCTAGAACATGCCACAAAGTTGGCGATTTTTGAGATTCAACCACCCTTCATTAGTCAAATTGCATATTTCACCCATTATATTTGTTGCGCACTCTGCTACACTTGACTGGTCTTTGCTTATATATACACTGCTCAAAAAAATAAAGGGAACACTTAAACAACACAATTTAACTCCAAGTCAACCACACTTCTGTGAATCCAACCTGTCCAGTTAGGAACCAACACTGATTGTGAATCAATTTTACCTGCTGTTGTGCAAATGGAAAAGATAACAGGTAGAAAGGAGAGGCAATTAGCAAGACAACCCCTATACAGGAGTGGTTCTGCAGGTGGTGACCATAGACCTTTTCTCTGTTCTCATCCTTTCTGGCTGATGTTTTGGTCACTTTTGCATTTTGTCAGTTCTCTCACCATAGAGGTAGCATGAGGCGATGAGCATGAGGTCTACATGACCATAGAGGTAGCATGAGCATGAGGTCTACAACCCACAGAAGTTACTCAGGTAGTGCAGCTCATCCAGGATGGCACATCAATGCGAGCTGTGGCAAGAAGGTTTGCTGTGTCTGTCAGCAGTGTCCAAAGCATGGAGCAGATACCAGGAGACAGGCCAGTACACCAGGAGACATGGAGGGGGCCGTAGGAGGGCAACAACCCAGCAGCAGGACCACTACCTCCTCCATTGTGCAAGGAGGAACAGGAGGAGCAGAGCCAGAGCCCTGCAAAATGACCTCCAGCAGGTCACTAATATCCATGTTTCTGCTCAAAATGTCAGAAACAGACTCCATGAGGATGATATGAGATTTTGAGTATGATTCCAAATCCAGACCTCCAAGGGGTGATAATTTTGATTTACACTGATCATTTTTGTTATTTTGTTCTCAACACATTCCACTATGTACAAACCGGATTCCAAAAAAGTTGGGACACTAAACAAATTGTGAATAAAAACTGAATGCAATGATGTGGAGATGGCAAATGTCAATAATT
>BRDA01010452.1:52254-64512 GCA_036984385.1 Crenuchus spilurus
AACATGGAGGTCAGGTGAATTGGGTACTCTAAAAATTGTCCGTAGGTGTGTCTGTGTGTGTGTGTGTGTGTCACCCAGCGATGGACTGGCGCCCTGTCCTGGGCTTAGTTGAATAGTGTAATGCCCTGCCCTGCGCCCAGTGAGGGGGTGGGGGACTAACCGCGACCCTAATAAGGATTAAGCGGGTGTGATAATGAATGAATGAATGAATGTTTTAACAGTTTATTCATATTTAATAATGTATTAATATTTTATAATTATTTATATCAATTATTTTTATAATATTTTATATCAATGTTATTTTATTACTAATAACAATTATAGTTATTAGTGTATAGTGTCTTAGTGCATTAAGTCCCTTCCCTATGAAACTGTATTACCTTTTCAAAACAAGAAAATAATCTTTAAAAATTGGGGGGTTAAGAACAAGCACACACACCCCTATATATGGGTGTTCCATATTTCAATACATAACCACTGCTCTAAAACTAAAATCTATTATATCTCATTTTTTAACCCTTATATGGATTATTTATCTTTCCATCCTATATAGCTGTATGTCTCTGACTGCACTTAGAGATAAACATTGACAGAGATATTCCTCAGCTGAGGTGCCTGAAACATCTTCCTGCTTTGAGGATAAAAGTCAACTGTGTAAACAGAAAGCAGGACGCAGGTGTCTATCTACCCCTGTGGCAGGTATTCGGCAGCAGAAAGTGAGTGAAAGATGCCTCTCTTGCATACACATTTGGTATATAGACAGCTCCATACAACCTACAGTGTCCTCTCACATTAAGAGTAGATGTACATTTTAAAGCTCTCTACCTTACATAGAGCTAAATGGATTCCTAATGGCCTCATTACAGCATTAACAACAGACAAATAAAATGTTAAGTGCTGGGTGACATTTTACAAAGTCTTCTGGTAAACAGCATTAACACTACAGTTAAGAGGAGAAAATCTTAATTCCATTAAGTTCGATGAGGTTCTGCATCTCTGTAGTTGATTAATGAAGTGATGGATTTGGAACTGCTACCTGATTTTTCAGTCGGTTGTGAGTAAAAGCAGAACATAAGCAATATTAGATAAAAAGCAAGGGATGTTATCAGTCTGGATCTTTAAACATAAAGACTACAATGGATAAAAAGGCTCAGGTTCTTTCTCATGGTAGAAAAAGCAGATTTGTTCTTAAGGTTCTGTTAAAAATAAATAAAACATTATTAAAGCATGTTGCAGTAAAACAGGAATAGTATACTCTTAAGGCATTGCTCTATATTTACAATGGAATTAGTGCCAAAGTCACAGTGAAACAACAATATATAATATACAATTGATATAATTGTTACTGTATGTTAACTGCAGTTTAGTTGCTGTTAAGATACTGAAATTTTATAGGTAATGTTTTCAGGAAAGGATAGTAATTGTAGTATTTATGTGCTCAGTTTCCAAGGGATTTGCAGATAACCATTTCAAAGAATTCCCTTTCAAATGCCTTTCTTATGCATTTGCATCTTCCACTTATTTTGAATTTACAAGCCTCACGGTGACACATTTTAGCAAGTCATTTTTACAGCCTAAGAGATGAGGGTTAAGTATCTTTGGTACATCAGAAGCAAAGTGTCTTGCCTATCCACCAGACAGTTGTACAAAGTCTTCCGTTTACTTCAGCTTCATGCCATTCATGCCTGGAGTACTTTTTTTGCTATTAGAAGTTTCAAGCACATTGCACATCACCTCATTCTCATTCACCGCTTGTACTTGGGATGAGCTTTAGGTTTTTGTTTCTTGCCACTAGTGAGATTTAGGGATTGGAGCTTTAACCACTTTATTTATACTATACCCAACCAATAACATAATAATATCATACAGTGCATATTATTCCACACTAAAATTATATAAACTGGCAGAGATTGGTAGAACCTAGTTTTAGATTACTCAGAGGTGTAGCCAGAGGGCTGGATTTGGTAGTATTTTTACTCACCTACATATGTTTGTGAATAATTTTGTTTTACTCAGTTCTAATTGTAGTTTCTAATTCCTTTTTTGTGTTTCATTTTATCTGGTTCTGTTGGCCTGCTTTGCTGTTGTTCACACTTTTCACTTTCAAGTTTTATCTTTTATTTTACAGCAAAAAGAACAAAAGAATACTGCCAAACATTCTTCTATCTGCTGTTCTTAAGAAATTGCACTGCACATGTTAAATGAAGTTTGTTCTCATGTTGGCTGTATACAAGTGCACAGTGAGCTGAAACAACTTGAAAAGCAGAAGCGCAAACAATACAATACAATGCAATGACAATACAACACAATGTCAAATGACAATACAACACAGTACGAAGGTCATTACCAAAAAAGGCACAGCAGACACCAACCAGTATAGTATTAATTATAGTGATGAAATACAATATATTATACAAGTATAGTATTAATTATAGTGATAAAAATACAATATGGTCAAGTATAGTATTCTAGAAGCCAAAATTTTAGGACTATGCAAAAACTGTAACTAAGTACAAATATGATGCTGTCACTGTCACTATGATCAGAGGATCATGAGTTCAAATCCCAATTATGCTGCTTGCCATCAGCAGCCAGGGCCTGAGAGAGCAAAACAAAAATTGGCCTTGCTCTCTCTGGGCAGGTGAGATGGCACTCTCTCCCCAGCACTACTGAGTAATGAAGGTTGGCTCAGGCATCTGCCAGACAATCCATAACAACTGGGGATCCTGCGCAGTGAGAGCAGTGGATTTCTCCTTGGGGTCCCTGGGGTCCTTTGTGACCTCGCCGACTATTACACGCCTTGCTCTTGGTGTGATTTTTGTTGGTCGACCACTCCTGGGGAGGGTAAAAATGGCCTTGAATTTCCTCCATTTGTGCACAATCTGTCTGACTGTGGACTGATGGAGTTGTAACACTTTAGAGATGGATTTGTAAACTTTTCCAGCCTGATGAGTATAAACAACTCTTTTTCTGAGGTCCTCAGAAATCTATTTTGTTAGTGCCATGATACATTTCCACAAACATGTGTTGTGAAGTGCAGACTTGATATATTTTTCAATAAAACAGGGTGCCCACACACACCTGATTGTCATCCCATTGATTGAAAACACCTGACTCTAACTTCACCTTCACTTTAACTGCTAATCCTAGAGGTTTACATACTTTTGCCAGTCACAAATATGTCCTATTGGAATATTTTCCTCAATAAATTAATAACTAAGTATATTATTTTTGTCTCATTTGTTTATCTCGGTTCTCTTTATCGACTTTTAGGACTTGTGAAAATCTGCTGATGTTTTAGGTCATATTTATGCCGAAGTACAGAAACTTTCATGCACCACTGTATGTATCTTGTTTGAAAATCTATGTATACATCTTCATTTGTCTTCATACTTAATTTTCCTTTTATAATACACACAATTAAAAACAGTATTGGAACATCACTGGGCAGTACAGTTCCTGTCAGTGGGGTGTAATAGTTTATGGGTAGAACCCGGAAGTATCTTCTGTACCATTAGATAGGAAACATAATAGTACCAGATTCTGTTATAATTAATTGTTTAAGTTGTTTTGACTCCACTTACGATGTCCTAACTTCCAGACTTTTACATTTATTTTACTCTTTTAAAAAGTTAATTTATGAAAAGATACAAATATGCTTCTGTAATGACAACTAGACAAGGAAGCAACTTTCACATGAAGGTCAGGATTATTAGAACTTGCATTTATTTCTGTCATCATTTCTTCTTTTCAACAACGAGACGAGAATCTGTGGTTATAGATGAGAAGCCCAACTGTTCTACCGTTTTTTTTTAATCTGAATTATCATCAATACTGTGTTTGTAATTTTGTTCAGACTGTAATAATAAGAAGAAAAGGTTGATTCATGTTCAAATGGTTGCATCTGGAGCCCCGTCATGAACCTTATTTTGGAGTGTTCTGAAGATATCCACCAGAGTGTTATGCCTTGCTACAAGAATGCACTTTGTGTGAAGACACTGTATTCAGAGCATGACCTAAATATGTCTCATCTTGAGGTTTGATATAGCAAACAAGCTTGATGAGCAAACTTTAATGTTCAGTGGGGAAGGAAAAATATGAAGCCTCAGAGAATCATGTGTGAAGAGAAGAGAATCTTTTATTTTCTGCTACCCAGGAGTATCTCAAATGCAGAATTTTCAGAAATCCAGGCTTGCTTTGGAATTTGAGCCATATGTCAGATGTAGTATGGTAGTTATGATTACCAGGACACCGACAGATAATTGTATCTTCTTTATTTTAGCAGTACACCTGTGTTTTGGAATCTCATTTCACCCATGATCACTGGCCACCTGCTGGAGAGTGCATACTGGTCCTAAGTGTTTCTGGGTAGCGGCTTCCTGTCCACAGCAAGAACAATAGACTTGGATTCCTGTAATCATCATTTCCTGCACAGATACTGACCATCCACAGGCAGCAGTTAAAGCAGTCTAATTGCACAGAGTGAAGCACTTGGCTTCTGTAAATGCATCAGTGCCAAGACCAATACACCAGCTGCAGAACCGAGACTAGCACACTGCTGGCCTCTTTCGTTTCCTCTCTTCAAGGAGTCTGATTGCATTACAATGATACACTGGACCCACTCACTGGTGCTGAGAATACAGTGGCTCATAATGTTGGGAAAAAATATGTTGATCTTTCCTGCATAATGTGAGAAGTTTTGGCTGTCGTAGTGAGAGGTCATTGAGATACCACTGTTTGCATGATTTGCTTGGTTCTTTGGTATGAAAGCATACAAATATAGAATTCTTATTTCTAACAAATTTCTGCACTCAAACTGCATTTGTATGAACACCATCCGAATTCTTAGATTAAACACAATATTTATTCTGACCTCAACCTTCTTTGTGACCATGGGTTATGAGTCAGATGGGATTTTTCTGTAGCTTAAAACTGCGTCTTCTAGGCCACGAGTGGCTCAGCAGGCTAAGACGCCGACACTATGACCAGAGGATTGCGAGTTGAATCCCGGTCATGCTGTTTGCCAACAACAGCCGGGGCCCAAGAAAGCAAAATTGGCAGTGCTGTCTCTGGGCAGGTAGATGGCGCTCTCACTCTTCCTATCACTCACACTTTGCAATGTCTACTGTCTCAAGGTTCTTCTAATTGGTCAATTCGAAACTAGAGACCCTGCACTTTCCTCCAAGCGTGTTGGTTCCTCAGGGACGGTGTATCAGTAGTAGATTGAAAAGAGGCGGTGGCTGTATCTAGAGCTGGGCAATATGGCCAAAATTTTTTTACATTTTTCTATATTGATCAATCTCGATAATTATCACGATATAAAATTTTCTAACACTGTCATAGTTTTAAACAACATCTTTCTAAAAACATCAGACTAAATACATGAAATGTTACTGTTTAAAATATTAAAATGTTTACTGCCATATTGTAGCGTCCTGCTGGACGCGTTGAAAGGATGGACGAGAAAGATGTTTACAGTTGTCGCTTTATTGTTGAAACTTACAGTGATTGCTGTCGGCCGCAGCCACTCCAAAATAACAGGCTAGAAAACCAAGCTAATATGCTAATGCTAGCTAGCACTCCAGCTGACACACACACACACACACCGAGCCCCCCTCCTTCTCCTTAGACAGATGAGCACACAGCGACCTCGCGCTCTCTCGCCCGGCCAATCGCACACTTGTCTTAAACCCAACAGTGCATTTTGGCGGCGCTGGTGAGGAGGAGCTAACAAGCAGCAGTATTAGACTTCTGAACTCACTGTCAAGCTGCTTAGATGCGAAATGGAAATGAATGTTAATGCTTATCGAATTCTGTTGTCCCGGCTTATCATCGTCATCGGGGGAAAACTTGTGAAAAAAAATCGATATCGTTCAGCACTAGCTGTATCACACGCAATGGAGGAGGCGTGTGCATGTCTTTACCCTCCTAGAGTCAGAGACAGTGCAAAGTGATAGGGAGAGCCACTAATGGGTTGGGCTAATTGGCGACTACCACATTCAGAAAGGGAGAAAATTTGCACAAATTTTTTTTTTTTAATTATATAAAAAAACTGCGTCTTCTATGAACATATTATTTTATTTGCAATATATCAGCATGTATGATGGCAAGATGGCTTAGATTATTTTGTTTCTTTTCTTTCCAGCAGTTAGAATTCAATTAGGAACTATAAAGCATATCTCCTCTCAGGAGAAGGGCAAGAAAAACAACATTATTTGTGGAAGAACACATGTTCTTAGGTCTTTGGTCACATATGACCTTATGGTGTATGCATCCATGGTCTTTCTGCATCAGGTAGTTAGTATGTTTTCAAAGGCCCTGTAGGAGTGCTGGGATGTCTATAGTTCTGTCTTGAGACCCCGAAGGACTTCACCAGCAGAGAGAGAGAGAGACCTAGAGAGAGAGGTAGAGCACACAAGGTCAATGTCTTGGATTTATGCTCTTCTCTAAGTGGTATAAACGCACAGAGGAAATCAGAGGGACGTCAGAACCCAACCATTTCATCATGTTGACTTCTTTAAGCTGCTGAAAAAATAGCTTGTCGGGCACTGGCATTTCATTGAGATTGTGACAGATCGTGGCTGAGTCTGGGCATCTGGCTGGATTTTGATCCTTTTACTGGGGAGGAATGTAGAGTTGTTTTGCCAGCTCCTGTTGGCCTGCTTTGAATTGATAACATTTGTCTTTAGGGTTATTCAAACCTTTGTAAATTTTAGCCCATCAGTGGATTTACACTAACGTTGTGAGCTTAACCCCATTGTGTCAAAACAAGATATATCACAACAATCCTCCTTTAAGTGGCATTTCCTGAAATACACTGTGACGAGTGGTATTTACCTCTCTTGTCAATCCAAACTTTTCACATGACCATCATCTTGGTTTAACATAAACATTTCTGCTGTGGGTAAACACATGTTCTTCATATACACCTCAGCTTCTTGATCTACAGAGCTCCCATGCTCAGCATGCTTTCATTGTGCCGTTTGAATGAAAAGTGCTGCGTTTTCCATTCTTTCCTGCATTTAGCTGCCATCTCTCGCCAGCAGCACAAACTGTGACTTGGGCCTCCGCTAGCTCGTCTAGGCTTATCACCAACTTTGTGATGTTCCTTTTGCATACATGTTTGTGCATGTGTTTGTATGAGTGAGATTTCTGGAAACAGCAAGGGATGGCAAGCTCTCATCCGCCTCCTCGTCTCTCTGTGTCTGAGGGAGATAGAAGGATGTGGGGCAGTGGAAGTGTGTCATCTGGTCCAAGGCTTTGATGGTGTGTGTCTCTGTGGGCTTCACTGCGGCTCTATCTTCAGGCTTGTGTGCAGCACTAGCTCCGACCCGATCACCTTGCTTCTTGCCTTTATCCGCCTAGGCAGCTTTTTGCCTGCCAAACACCCCCCCCCGCCCCATCCACCCCCCAGCGCTTCACATCAGCCCTCCCCCTATTCTTAGCCAGTATCCAAGCAGGTTTGGTTCCTTCAGAAAGCTGCTATCTCTTTTGTTTTGACACCATTTTTGACAACATTAATGCTCATTTAAAGCTTTTGACAGATTACTTTTCTCTCGCTCAGTTGATATACTGCCGTACACACAGGCAGAAATGAGCATCTCTACACAGATATCCTCAGTTTTAGAGCATCTGTGGACATCAAAGCCTGGATGTCAGCGTGGTCTCACTTAAACAAAGCTGCGCTGGGGAATTCAATATGTTTCATGGGATGATGTCTCAATGAGCCACTGTTGAAGTTGACTGGGAGCTTGAAATGAAGTTGCAAGAAATGATGGGTTATTGAATTAAGAGCTCATCATCTTTTGTCTTTACTGAACGAGGAGACGATAATGCTTTTGAATAAGAGCGAGGTGGCAGGTTCCAGCTGGTCTTTTGGTGTATCAGTAGGACTTCTAAACCACAGGGGACCTTTGAGAACATGTGCTATTATATATGTAATGAATGAATTGCTTGTTAAAACCTTTTTACTACAATGGGAGAGTGAAAATGTTTCAACTTTGATGCCTTGATGCTAAGCTCCTGTGAAGCAGCTTTTAGTGCTCCAGTATATTTCTCCAAAAAGATTAGTGATATGAAATAACATACATTTAAGAAAATACAGAATAATGAATTTATTCAGCAGAAAATAATTCATTTTTATTCTTCCACTGTGCCAGAACCACTTCCTCTTGTTTTCATAATTACAAACCCTATTTCCAGAAAAGTTGAGACACTTCCTAAAAATGCCATTAAAACTGTGTACAGTGGTGGCCAAAAGTTTTGAGAATGGTTTGCTGTCTCGGTTTTTTCAGAACCTTTTTTCAGATATGGTAAAATGACTATAATACAATTATAAATATTTTATGCATTTTGTTTTTACTTTTTATTGATAAATATCAATAAAAAAATGTGTGGTTAAGTGTGTGTAAATGGAGTGTGTTGATTGTAAAGCATTCTTGGGTATCTAGAAAGGCGCTATATAAGTGTAACATTCAAATACATCCAGTTTAAACAAAGACTTAATATTTACAGTGTTGACCTGTCTTCTTTAAGACGTCTGCAATTTGCCTCGGCATGCTGGATATCAGCTTCAGGGCAAATCTTGAGTGATGGCAACCCATTCTTCCCTAATCAGTGCTTGGAGTTGATCAGAGTTGATGCCATGAATAATGAATGGTATCAAAACATCCTCCAAGAGCAAATTCTCCTAATGATACAGGAGCAATTTAGAGATGAACAGTGCTATTTCCAGCATGATTGAGCACCATGTCACAAGGCAAAAGTGGTAACCAAGTGGCTCGTTGAACAAAACATTGAAATGTTGGGTCCATGTCCAGTAAACTATCCAACTAAATCCCCTTGAGAACCTGTGGTCAATCCTCAAAAGGTGGTGGACAAACAAAAACCCAGAAACTCTGATCAACTCCAAGCACTGAGTTACGACAGCACAGGGACAGTCAAGCACTCAGTAATAGAAATATGTATTAAACGTGACTCTTAAGTAATTACTATAAACATAAGTAATACAATATAAAAAATATCCTTTTGGAAATATGCAAATTATAAACAACTTTGAAGAGTATTTACAACTAAATCGACATGACTGTTGTACATGGGATATTGCACATTGGTGAATTAAAATATTGCACATAATGCTGTATAAATGGCACAGAATTGTAATGAGCATTGCACATTATCTATATGTATTGGCCAAAAATATTCAGTCATAGGGCCCCGAGTGGCTCAGCAGACTAAGACGCTTACACTATGACCAGAGGATCATGAGTTCGAATCTCGGTCATGCTGTTTGCCATCGAAAGCCGGGGCCCAAGAGAGCAAAAATTGGGCAGGTAGATGACGCTCTCTCTTCTATCACTTTGACTATTGCAATGTCTGCTGGCTCAGGCGACTACTGATTAGTCCATTTGGAGCTGGGAATCCTGCGCTTTCCTCCGAGCACGTTGGCTCCCCAACGACAGTGTATCAGCAGTAGTTCAAAAAGAGATGGTGAACGCAACCGATGAGGCTTGTGCTTGACTTCACCCTCCTAAAGTCAGGGACATTGTAAAGGTCATTGGGAAAGTCCTAATGGATGGGATGGGCTAATTGGCTACTACTACATTGGGTGGGAAGGAGATAAAATGGGCAAAAATTTAAAAAAATAAAATAAAAAATTGCGTCAGATATTTACATCAGTGTATTTGTCAGTTGTAAGCAGTAAGTGGTCTACTGGGAGCTGTGTTGGTTGTAAAGTCTAACCACAGCAGGAAGGAAGGTCCTGCATATCTGCAATAAGTAGCTACTTTGATGACTTATACATTTCTGATATTAATTAAAACAATTCCATGATTTTTATCTCCAGTTGTTTCTTTAACTTTTTTAAGGACACATTAGGAAAAACCTTTCAAATGGTATGGCATAAGCAATTGCTTTCACTGCTTTTAAATGAACATTTCAACACTTTTTCAGTGCAGTATAACCACCAGTTCTACTAAACTGTGCTACTCATTGCATAGACACATCCAGTGATGTCACTGCAGCAAAATTAACTAGCAATGAAAAGTTAACAGCAATAATGCTGAAAAACAATATTGCACAACATGCAGATTCCCCTAAATAATCGTTGTAATTATTACAAACACTATAATGACAGACTAAGGACACATTTTCATTCATACCATGAATCATAATTATATTCAAAGTAAAAATGAACAAGGCCTCTCTCTGAAGAGGCCATTCTCACAGTCTCCACCAATGGGTGGCTGATTCACCACATTCAAGAATTAAAGTGAGTTACCATCATGGCCTGGTTTATTCAAGTATCTGGAAATCTTTGATCTTTATTCTTAATTTACATTCCAGCAAGTTTTGCAAGGTTGGACAAACTCTACAAAACCCTGAAAAAACTTACTCAAACTGATGCTATAATAGGAAGCAGGCTGTTGTAGCTAAGATAACAGCTAACTGAAATCAAAAGATAACAATAAATGTGCCAACATGCAAACAGCTCAATGGGTTCAATAGTTCAATACAGTCATATTTTAATAGCTTGATAGCCTATGCTGTTAATATATTCCATTAGCATATGAATGTTTTGTTTTGTTTTGTTTTAGCTCTGAGGGACAACCGGATCGAGTTGGTTCGAGCCTCATGGAAGGAACTGACCATCAGCATCAGTGAAGTGACTCTGTCAGATGAGGGGCAGTATACATGTTCACTCTTCACGATGCCCGTCAAGACCTCCAAGGCCTTCCTCACAGTGCTGGGTAAATATTCTCATAGATCACCCTCCTCATCATCAATCTGCTTCTGTAAGGTCAACCTTGCTGTGATGAGGCTAAGGGCAGCTGATGGAAGCCTCACTTTGGCAGCACAGGGACATATGCAAATGAGAGAGAGAGTATTTTATGTTGATGGAGCCCCCATTTGGGTTGTGGAGGCTGAGTTTTTAATGCTGTGCTATCTTTAACACACCTAGATAAAGTATAATCTAGAACCAGAGTGTTTATATAATACCTTCTATCTTGGAGTCCACCATAAATTGACAATGATGTGCTCATTCTTTTAGAAACATTCCCAGAAACAAAGTAATCAGTTGATTTATTTTGTTTATATATATTTTAGGAGTACCAGAAAAGCCAGAAATTACTGGCTTCTCAAAACCTGCTTTGGAGGGAGATGACATCACACTCACATGTGTAACATCTGGGAGCAAACCAGCTGCTGACATCCGATGGTTCAGAAATGATAAGGAAGTGCAAGGTAGGTAAACCTATGTTGATAGTTGGCATATTCATGCTCTGCTCACAAATACAGTATGTCATAGCAACTGTTTTAAATAAGGCTGTCAAAAATCCATCCATCCATCCATCCATCCATTATCTTCCACTTAGTCCTAATCAGAGTAGCAGTGAGTCCCCTATGTCTTCACTGGACACAGAGCAGGGCATTACACTATCTTAGCTAAACCCAAAACAGGGCACCAATCCATTGTCAGAAACCAAATTTAATCTAATGACAAGTTCTAGCATGCTTTATTTTGATACATGCTAATGTTGAGCTTCCTTTAAAATACTGAAAACTGAACTTAACTAAGTTCCATCTATCCATCCATTATCTTATCTGCTTAATCCTATTCAGGGACACAGTTAGTTCCCTACCCACTCATTGGTCCGAGGGAAGGGCATTACAGACTGAACTAAGTTGCTGTAGCCAATTAAAACTAGTTAAGTTGCTAGTTATACCTACATTTAGACTTTTGACATTCAAATACAGCTGAAAATTATATTCATTTTGTATACATGTGAATAGTCGCTGGATGTTTTTGTTGTTGTTGTCAAGCTAACATAAGCATATGTTGTTTTTTCCAACCAAACTAGTTTTGATTAGCTACAGCAATATAGTCAAGCTAAATAGCATAGCATTTTAAACTGGACATTCACAGCCACAGTCTAGAACTAAACTGAATGGTGAATCACTATTGGAAATTATTTTTAGACTAGTTATAGGCTTAATCCACTGGCCCTCAGGGTTATATAATGACTACATATGTGTCTTTAAATATCTATACACTTCCAGTATTGTATAAAGCTTATATAACAAAAGTTACCACAAAAGAATGCATTTGTGGGTGGAGCATGAGTTAGTCAGTCCAGCCCTAGTTACATTTGCCTTGGTGTAATACATATTATATCAGTGTTCTTCACTGCTGATTGTGTTGGACCACAGTACTGCATGGCTTACGTTTTATTACTTTATCAGAGATATATATATATA
>BRDA01010452.1:68055-78273 GCA_036984385.1 Crenuchus spilurus
TTTTTATAACAAAATATTAATACAGATTATAATTTTGTGAGAATTCAATAATTAGGGCATATTTTATTTATTTATTTTTTTTACCTCTGTTACACTAGGAGTTACATTAAGGCGCACAATGGCTACCAATTGCATGGAAAATATGACTTGACCCATGAATAAATGGAATACAATTACATGGAGAGTGGTCATCCAGAGTGGGCCCCTCCACGGCACCAGGGCTGCTAGCATATAGCATAAAAATGGTCCAAGCATGTTGTGTTACACCAGATAATACTTCTTTGTAAGTACTAGTTTTGTACTAGTTTACAAGACTAGTTAAGAGGTATTTTCACCTGAACTGACAAATCCATCCAGTAAATAGCCTCAGAGATAGTTAATATGGGCCAGACATGGCATTAAGCAGCCATACACTGGGCCACCTCTCTATTTATACTGACAGATCAGGTGATTGATGGCTTGAGACTGAGATAGGCGTCCCTGGCTCAGAGATGGCATTCACGTAGCACACAGTAAAAGGCCAGAACTGCACTGCTGCACAGCTTTCCAGACTGCCTCTCTGTCACTCAGTGCCTTTCAAAGAAAACTCTCTCTCTGATCAAGTCTCATGTAGAGGAGTGGATCTGCTCTACGGGACCAGCGTCAAAGCCCGAGCAGAATATATACGACAAAGAGGCATTGAGAAAGCGCACTTTTGGAGAATTGAAGTATCGTAAATTGTGACACATAGTTAGATATCCTAGATACCGACCTTGATCAGACTTCTGATGTAAGATATGCACGCAACTTTTTGAAACTTTATTTGCAGATCTCAGGATGGATCCCTAGAGGCGATGTCCCAAGGGGAGGAATACTTGTTTAGATAAGCATTTTTGCTGTATTCAAATGTCAGCTGTGCCAATTTTTAACTTGCTCATTATACGAGTTATTTCTGCAGGGTGATATGCCTGTCCTTAATTAAAATACTTAGGTGGAGTAAGTCATCAAGCCGTTTTTTTTTTTTCCTTCTTTGAAAAGAAAGTCGTCTCGTCTGTCATCTGATCTAGCTCATAAAAGTGGGAGGCGAAATCATAATGGAAGACAATTTTGGAGATGTTCAGAGGAAATTATCCTAAAATAGAAAGTGTGAAGAAGCTCTGTTGTGGAGGTGGGTGAAAAATTGCAGCTTCTTTTTCATTCTGTTCCACAGCTACATAGAGTAAACAACATAGCATAAAATTAGTACACTGGCAAAAATAATGAATGTTTCAAATATCGCCTGCTATTAACTGTTCGTTTGTTTTTATTTTAGACAGAATAAATACAATCTGCTACAATAATGTAGGTGCTAAATTTGGGTATTATGCGACATTTGCAGTTCTCTGGAATCAGTCTTGTGATCACAAGAGTTCCTCTTACAGAAAAACCTCAACTTTGAAGTTCTGAAAAAGTGGTCAGTCCCTTGAGGCATTGTAAGATGCAATGCTCCGAGCAGATACTTTAGAGAAATAGGACAGTGCCCCAAGCTATGTAAAGAGAGCTTTTGAGTGACAGCAATGTTAATGTTGGAGGAGGAGATCGAAAAAGAGAGAGAAAAAGGTAGAGAGAGATGGAGCTGAGCTGTCAAAAGTGCACAATATATCAAAAAGTTCAAAGCTTTCTCAATTCCAGTGTTTTAAACGTTTTCAGTGTTTTTTACAGCACACTTTGATGCTTCATTTCTTAGAATAAATGTAAATAGGCTAACACAAGGCTAATATTGCATTGTCTGTAGATAGATCAGCTTGTACATACTAATATGAAGAATTTATTTGTTACTAATCTGATTATTTACCATTTGTAGAGTTTTATATTGATGAAGAGTCAACATTTAAAGAATTCAAACATTGTATTAATGAAATTCTCATCATAATCATGCTCATATGCTTCTTTCTACTAGCAATGTCAACCAGTGAACCTTTAAGAGACTCTTTAATGGACCTTAAGGACCATTTTAGGACTATTTTTACATGCCGCGTACATGTGCAATATGTTTAGTACTGTTGTGGTATCAGACATTGTAATATTAATTGTATCATATTACACTTAACAGTAAATGTGGATTCCTGGTAGCTTGACAGCTCTAGGTTAAATTGTCATGTGATATTCTTCATATAAAATGATAAAAGTATTAAATATAAAATGTGTCAATTATACCAATTTAGCATCAGATAAATATAAAGATTTAAAGCTAATCTCTGGTTTAAGTCTCAGCTGTCCCATTGGCTGTCCAGGGCTACCAAGGATTTCCAGGCTTAGTCTGATGAGCAGGTGTAATTAGTATCATGAAGCTATTTGCATGCATACAACAATTTAAATGTTAAACCAAGGGAACATACTGTAGTTACCATATTTTCAAGTAATTCAACGCTTTGTATGTCAAAATTTAAGTAAGGCAAGGCAAAGGATTTATATAGCACCTTTCACACACCACGGTTATTCATCTGTGTAATTATCTGTGTTTTACAGATTAAAGATACAGAGAGAAAATAAGCACAAAAAAAGCAGAATAAAAGTGCAGACGTAAATCAACATAAAATTGAAAAGAAATAAAAATACAAAGCTGAAAACAAAATTTAAACCATGACAAAACAAAACAAAAAAATATGATATGGAAAATATGAAGGGCCTGTGTCCTTGCCCTTTATGCACTGAAATATCTCCAGATTCTTGAATTGTTTAATGGTATTATGCACTCTAAACATAGATATACACATCCCTTCATATTTTATTTTGTTTTAAAACATTTCAATAATTTTCTCACACTTGTGTTGACAAATGTAAATCATCTGCCCATCTTTGCTCCTCAAAAACAATTCTGCTTTTGTAGCAATTCATGATTACAATCACCTGTTTGAAATCACATTATTATTCCATTTTTTAAATCTCATTACTAGCCCTAAATTGCCCTGTTCCAACATTTGGAATGTTTTGCAGACCTGAAAGGCAGGAATAGATGTATATTGACAAATTAAATGAAGTTGACCAGAAAATAATACTGTCTGCAATTAAATAAAATTGTTTGAAACACACATTAATGATAATAAATATGATAATATAGAAATAAAAATAAACCTAATTATGAATACACAGTAAATCTGCCAGTGTTAAATCAACACTATTAGAGTTGAAATAACACTGAGAGTGTCAAAATGTAACACTCTCAGTGTTAATTTAACTCTAATAGTGTTGATTTAACACTGGCAGATTTACTGTGTATTTTTAAGTAGTAGTATTATATGTGATTTTATAGTACAATGATGCAAGTTGGAAATAATTGCATTTGTAACATACAGACAGGTCAGGGTTGTGTTTGTTTTCTTTTTGTTGTTGTTGCTTTATCTCCATGTAAAGACATATAGAGACTTACATCATGACTCACTATAACACGTTCTAGTTCGGTCTTAATTAGAGGTTTAGGTTTTATGGGAATATCTGTAAACATCTGACAGAGATTTTGTGATAGGTCTATAAACTATGCAACAGTAAATACATCTCGTAGGAGGTGATTAAATGGTCTGTTTCTCTTTCTCTGAGCAATCAGCATCCATATGTAGAGACTTTGGGCCAGATTCATAAAACTCAAACTCATAAAACTGTAACCTCGCTAGCCCATCTGTGGCAATGAAGTTCTTTTTGCAAATTCACTATGGTTGGGATCAGTGTACCTCTCATTGCTGCATTTTCTGTATCTACTGTAATCTTCTATTTAGCAAAAGTGAACCAACAATAAAAAGGTACATATCATTGAGAAAATGCTATAATTCTGTTGCCTCGTCAGTCAATTTGATTAATGACTTTAAAATTGAAATGATTAATTCTATATAAATAATATATAATAAATAAAAGTAAGAGACTATTATTTTATAATTTAAACAATATTGACTTTTTTTGACAAGCTGACTGTGATTTCAGTTCAGCTGAAGAGACCAAATTTTAATGCTATGACAGTGAATCAATTGATGCACCCTCTGTGCAGCAAAATGCCCACTCTGAGACAAACTTGGCCATCTTGTTTATAGACGCTTATCTAGATGGGGAAGATGTCAAGAGTGTTGGGAAAAAAGACAGCAATAAAATCAATATTTTGTTATATGGCAAAAATGAGATTTGGATGACAATTTCAAGTACAGCAGAGAGAGAGAGAGAGAGACAGACACAGAGAGAGAGAGAGATCCTCATCCATATTAGCTGGCCAGGCCATGCATGTATTGTATGTGTGCCGTGTGCAGTGAAATGTTTGGAGAAGATCCTCCAGGGCGCTGTTTTCGTTCAGCCATTCATGATTTTGCTGAGCCAAGGCTTTCATGGTTGCTGGATAGGAGCGTCTCTGGAGTAAACCCAGGACACTACTTCTGTATCATTGTCCTGTTCTAGTGCCCCTTGACAAGTAGGGGATTGGCAGTGGTGCTTTACGCTCTCTGAATAATGCTTTCTTTTTCTTCACTTACAATAACTTTTTTCTTTCATTTCCTCTAACTTTAAGAATAAATTTCAACTCAACTAGGGAAATAAAAAATGTTCCCCTGGAGCTTCGAAATGTATTAGGCCGAAACCCGGTTGGTTTGTGGAATTGCAGAAGTTACTGCTCTGCTGCTCTGACAAACTGAAATATAGGAGTGGAGCTGAGGTTCTGAACCCTGATTCTGGAGTATTTCTGCCTTGAACGTTTGACATTTTCTCTACTTTAACAGACTACATCCACCTTATCTCAGCTAATGACCTTCTTAGGTAGTAACTGTAGTTTGTTTGTACAAATCTTATGGAACGTTAGCATAGCTGGACCTCTTTCTTGTAATGGAACAAAACTAGTCAGGTTGGAAATGACTTTGCCACAATGCTAAGATTAGATTGAATGCACAGCACGAAAACACATTCTGACTCAGCAGCTGTTGTTTATTTGGACAAATTTAGAAATACAGAATGTCAGCAAAAATCCCTTTCAACATAATGAGCAATTATAGCTTTTCCAGTTTAAAAAGCTACGCTATTGAGCTGGAACTCGTAACTAATGGAAACTCTGACAACAATGAATTTGTCACCATGCTAAAAAAAAACTATCCAACAGCAGGATACTGTAAATAAAACTGTAATAACATTAAAATGTTAAGGAAAAGTACTCAATAGTCATCCTTTCGTATTCCTATCTACAGGGGTTAGACAATGAAACTGAAACAGCTGTCATGTTAGTGTGGGAGGTTTCATGGCTAAACTGGACCAGTCTGGTGGCCAATCTTCATTAATGTCACATTGCACCAGTAAGAGCAGAGTGTGAAGGTTCAGTTAGCAGGTAAGAGCACAGTTATATAGTATATTACAATGCACACAACATTATGGTGACATACCAGAGTTCAAAAGAGGACAAACTGTTGGTGCACGTCTTGCTGGCGCATCTGTGACCAAGACAGCAAGTCTTTGTGTCTAAATATTATTGAGCCACTTTGGGGTGTTTTGGAGGAGCGAGTCAGGAAACGGTTTCCTCCACCAGCATCACGTAGTGACCTGGCCACTATCCTGCAAAAAGAATGAATTAAAATCCCTCTGACCACTGTGCAGGACTTGTATATGTCATTCCCAAGACGAACTGACGCTGTATTGGCCACAAAAGGAGGCCCTACACCATACTAATAAATTATTTTGGTCTAAAACCAGGTGTTTCAGTTTCATTGTCTAACCCCTGTACATAATCCTGCTCAGGGTCATGGTTAGTCCCTCTACCCTTTTATTGGGCACTGGGTAGGGCATTATACTAATTTATAGCCAGGACAGGGCACCAATCCATTGCTGGGCACACACATACACACTTACAAGGGTTAGTACCTATAACCTTTTATTGGGCACTGGGTAGGCCATTACACTAATATAAAGCCAAGATAGAGCACCAATCCATTGCTGGACATACACATACTCACACCAGGACAATTTAGAGTAAACAATTCATCTGACCTCCATGTTTTTGGACTGTGAGAGGAAACCAGAGAAAACAGTGAGTTCATTCACCCAGATGGCGACTCGAACTCAAGACCCCAGAGCTGAAAAGCAAGCATGCTGACCACCAAAGCCACCGTGCCAATTATGTTAAATTAAATGCCCAAAACATCTCAGCCCATTCAAACTACATCCAGATCTTAATTAAGTTCTCACAGACAGGTCAGTGTGTAATATCACACAACATGACTTGTATGTATGAACTTTGAAGTTAAGAACTGTAAAAGGACTGACCTCACTGTTAGAGTAGTGAAAACAGAATATACATCAAATGTACAGGCATGAGTACTCCAGGACCAGGATTAGGACCCACTGGAGTTGAGAAATCGATGTGGATTCCAAGCTTCTAGAGAAGATCTAGCGATCTAACAATGACTTCTGATGAGCTAAGGGAGAGCTGTAATAGTGTGTGTTCTGGCAGGTGTGAAGGAGGTGAATGCTACAGGCAGATCGTTCACAGTGAGGAGCTCTGTACACCTCCGAGTGGACAGAAATGATGATGGAGCAGCGTACACCTGCAGTGTGGAGCACATAGCTTTGAACTCAACTCCTCACCAAGTCACAGAGGTGCTGGAAGTCCACTGTGAGTAGCAATGCTGTGTAGGACTGATACTGGAGTAACCTCTACATCCCAAATGTTAGTCTTAGCTTCTAGTGAGTAATGCTTTCAGATCTGCAACAGAAGGGGCACTTGTGCCAACAACAGTTGCAACTGTGCTATAATTCATTATGCTACAAAAGAAGATTTATTCATGTTTACATAAGAAAGCAATTAGGTAAAATGTGGAACCAGATGGAAATTAGCACAGCAAATGATGTGTGGAACCATTGAATAGGCTTATATAGCTCATCTTCAGCTTTAAGTAAACCTGCCCTTTGATTTTGTCTGTTAAAAGCGTCAATAGTATCAAGTTAAAGAAATATTATGCTTTCTTGCAGTCTGTTTAAGCCTACATTTGCCTAATTGCTCAATTTTATATTCTTGTTTGCCAACTGACCTCTCTTTTTCACCACAGATGCACCTAAAGTAGAGATTGTACACTCTTTAATAGTACCACAGGAAGGACAGTACTTCAAACTGGAGTGTGTATCCAAAGGCAACCCACTGTAAGTCACTAATTCCTCCTTTAGAGCAATTAAGAAGCTATTAATTTGCTGACCCTGGTTTAATGAGTACAAGTAGAAGACCACAGAGCCAAGAGAGCTAGATAACAACGAAGACCTTTACCTCTTCATATATTAAAAGGAACATACAATGATAAATTTGGAGCTTGATATTTAGGAGAGTTTTAGTGTGTCATGTAATTACAAGGGAGACATAGTTTATTAGGTAAGTTGAATTCCATGACCTTTCCAAACTGTGGGCCTGAGTTCAATAAGAAGTCTCCCACAGAGCGACAATAAAGTGAGACACTATAACTTTTGCTGAGACTATAATTATGAAACTTAACCAAGCCTTTAAAACAATGATAAATAGTAATAAATACACACGTTGTGAGGAAGACTACAGCATATATATTGCAAGACACAGTTTTAATGTTCAGCAGCACCAGCAGTTTAAAAAAAAACATTTCAACACAAGAAATGACCATAAATTTCAGGCTTGTGTCTTCACAGTTTGTTGATATGGTCACTCCTTCTAAGCAGTGTATTCAGCTACTTTAAGGTGCTGACACAGGTGTTTATTTGTGCATATACAGCTTGTATAATGTCCATAGAAAAAGAATTGACAACAGAATGAGACACTCTGGAGAAGCCAAAAGCACTGGGATGTGGAGCATTGGACCTGCATTCTCTGTAATGATTAATCTCCATCTAGTAGATGAGCTGGATGAGGTTGTGATCAAGAACTATTCATCTATCAGTTCATCAACAAATGCTCTTATGACTGAATGCAATCAAATCCTCACAGCAATCTTCCAACATGTAATGTAAAGTCTTCTCAGAAGAGTATAGAGGCTGTTACAGCAGTAAAGAGGGATAAACTCTTTATTATTGCCCTTGACATTTGGCTATGATAGGTTCTAATGTTATAACATTATGCATGTACTATGTTTACAGCTTAAATCCTATAGTTATTAATGATAATGATAGATTTTTAGAGTTCAGGGTACAAGTGGTACTAGAGATAATCATTACTTATAGCCATATGAAGCATTTTAATAAATTCTTTTTCAAATGATTAGGGATGCATTGACATCTCTTGTTCTCTCACTATACAGATTCTGATATAACTCAGGGTCTCAGTCAATATCAAGTACCACTTTTATATCTTTTTCGATTTTAAAATAATAGCATCTCACTGCACAGAATTGCTTGGGATTATTCAAGATGTGTAAGGTTACAGGATGCAAGTATGTGCAAGATGTGTTTGGAGTCCAAATTTTTCTTCTTTAGTTTAGAACTGAAGTTATGAGTAAAATATTCTTAACAAACACTATATCTCAATAGTCACCTAAATAGCCCAGTTTGTATCATATTACATCACCAAAACATCTCTCAACTGACTCAAACCCCTTCTAGACCTTAAGTAATATCTGATTTAAGAGACATTATGGCTTTTTCTAGTCATACCAAACCAATTTGCAGTTGCAAGAATTTTTTGGCAATTTTTTTAATAGAAACAACTGGGCTATTTAGGTGACAATTTGGTTCTAGTGTTTTTAAGCAATGTTAACCTTGCAGCTCCAGTTCTAAACTAAAAAAACTACATTGTTTAAGCACATTGGCTAAAATGGACATAAGTAGAAAACCTGTGAATGTCAAAGCAACTGACTACTGGAAAATTTTATAAAATTTTATAAGCTCAAAGGGTTTGAGTTGTAACTCAAGAAAAAAAAAATTATATATAAATTTTAAAAAATTATATATATATATATATATATATATATATATATATATATATATATATATATAAAATACATACTTTATTTATTTATATTTTATATATATACAGGCCTGAGCCAGTGTTATGGACAAAAGATGGTGGGGAACTTCCTGATGTGGAGCGAATGATTGTGGAGGGCAGAGAATTAATAATCACAACACTCAACAAAACAGACAATGGCACATATCGGTGCGAGGCCAGCAACCATCTTGGGACTAACAGCGATGAATATGTGCTGTTTGTATACGGTGAGTTATTGGCCTACATCACTGTTACAGCATTGCTCTCTGTTTATTTGTCAGGTTTAAGTTAGTATTGTTTGTGTTCTCTGTAAACCTTGATTCTGTTAGCTTAGTCTTTCAATTAACACACAAACACAAATGCAGACACATACACATCTATGCACACCCATAACTCATCATGGCCCAGTTTACCTTTATTTTCGTGTGCTATAGGGAAACGGGGAAAGTGCTGTTGGGTGCAGTATTTAATGTTTGGTCTGAAACCAAAGCTAGTGTAGAGATAAGTTGATCCTCAGATGCAGAAAGTGCAGCAAGAGAGCACATAATTAAGGCTACACTACAAACACAGATAACATTTGTCAAGATAAAACTGGAAAGTAGGTGCAGCATATGAGGCGTGGAAATAGATTTATAAGCATGGATTTTCATCAGCCACAAACAGGCCTGGGTCAGTCCTTT
This sequence comes from Crenuchus spilurus, assembly GCA_036984385.1. Lineage (NCBI taxonomy): Eukaryota > Metazoa > Chordata > Actinopteri > Characiformes > Crenuchidae > Crenuchus > Crenuchus spilurus. The sequence continues at coordinate 77,650 of BRDA01010452.1, forward strand.
AGAGGGCACCGATTGTGCATGCTCATGCAAAGATGAAAAGATGACTTGTGATTTGTCTATGATCTATAGACGTTTTTTAATCCTTTTTGTCTTTTCAAAGGTGATCGTTCTCTATGAAGTAAAGTGTCTTATTTTCACTGGTTTAGATGTTGTTCTTTTAAAAGTTGCCTGCAAAATGGCAAGCAATAGATAGAGGATCAGCCAAATAAGCCACTTCTGCCTTGACTAGGCTAGAGATTAGGCTGTACTACTTTTAGCAAATTAGCCATGCATATCTCTCCTTTTTTTGTTCAAAAGAGACAAAACCCCAGGCCATTTAACTTATATTTTAAAGCCATATTCTCCCTAGTAAGGGTTTTAAAAATGTCCAAGCTGATGAAGCATTTCACATATCTCCTATTCAACTTGAGTGATGATACCACATTATGAACCATCTAATGTTTTACTCTGTTTTGATGCTTTGATGGTGCCTTTGTTTCACTTTGCTAAGAAAATGCATCAGTTTGACAATGAATAATCCTTGGCAGTAGCAAAATATATAGCATAAGGCAGTTAAAAAGAACGGGACAGACAAGAAAGAACAACCTTAGTTGCTAAATCTAGCCCAAGGCGTACCAAAAGGTT